>JAESUZ010005123.1:0-16357 GCA_017311185.1 Proteles cristata cristata | reverse complement strand
AGGAGAGATCACCACCAACACCACAGACATACAATTATAAAGAAATATTATGAAAAATTATATGCCAACAAATTGGGCAATCTGAAAGAAATGGATAAATTCCTGGAAACATAAAGTACCAAAACTGAAATAGGAAGAAATGGAAAACTTGAATAGACTGATAACGAGCAAAGAAATTGAATCAGTAATCAAAAATCTCTCCCCAAAACAAAAGTCCAGGGCCAAATGGCTTCACGGAGGAACTCTACCAAACATTTAAAGAAGGGTTAATACCTATTCTTCTCAAACTCTTCCAAAAAAATAGAAATGGCAGGGAAACCCAAACTCATTCTATGAGGCCAGCATTACCTTGATTCCAAAACCAGAAAAAGACCCCACTAAAAAGAGAATTATAGGCCAGTATCCCTGAAGAACACAGATGCAAAAATTCTCAACAAAATACTAGTAAGTTGAATCCAACAGTATATTAAAAGAATCATTCACCATGATCAAGTGGGATTTATTCCTGCACTGAAAGTATGATTCAATATTCACAAATCAATCACCATGATACAACACATTAATTAAAGAAAGAATAGGAACCATATGATCCTCTTGACAGATGAAGAAAAAGCATTGACAAAGTACATTTACCATTCTTGATTTAAAAAAAAAAAAAACCTTCAGCAAAGTAGAAATAGAAGGAATATAACTTAACACAATAAAGACCCTCTGCTAATATCATCCTCAATGGAGGAAAACTGAGTGCTTTTTCTCTATGGTCAGGAACAAGACAGGGATGTCCACCCTCACCATTGTTATTTAACATATTACTGAAAGTCCTAGCCTCAGAAATCAGGCAATAAAAAGAAGTAAAAGGTATCCAAATTGGCAATGAAGAAGGGAAACTTTAACTATTGGCAGACAACATGATATTCTATGTAGAAAACCTGAAAGACTCCACAATTTCTAGAACTGATACATGAATTCAGCAATTCATAATATTTTATGAAAGAAATTGAATAGGACACAAAGAACTGGAAAAACAGTCCATGCTCATGGATTGAAAGAACAAATATTATTAAAATCTCTATACTATCTAGAGAAATCTACAGATTTAATACAATCCCTATCAAAATACCACCAGCATTTTTCACAGAGCTAGAACAAACAATCCTAACAAACCCTAAAATGTGTATGGAACCACAAAAGACCCTAAATATCCAAAGTAATCTTGAAAAAGAAGAGCAAAGCTGGAGGCATCACAATTCCAGACTTCAAGCTATATTACAAAGCTGTAGTCATTAAGACAGTATGGTACTGGTACAAAAACAGATGCATAGATCAATGGAACAGAACTGAAAACCCAGAAATGGACCCACAATGTGTGCTCAACTAATCTTCAAAAAAGTAGGAAAGAATATCCAATGGAAAAAAGAGTCTCTTCAACAAACAGTGTCGGGAAAACTGGACAGCAACATGCAAAAGAATGAAATTGGGCCCTTTCTTAAAATATACACAAAAATAAATTCAAGATGGATGAAATACCTAAATGTGAGACAGGCTATCATCAAAATCCTAGAGAAGAACATAGGCAGCAACCTCTTTGACCTCAGCCATAGCAACATCTTATTAGGCACATCTTTAGAGTCAAGGGAAATAATAGCAAAACTGAATTGTTGGCACTTCATCAAAATAAAAAGCTTCTGTACAGTGAAGGAAACAACAAAATTAAAAGGCAACCTTTGGAATGGGAGATTTTTGCAAGTGACATATCTGATAAAGGGTTAATATCCAAAATCTATTAAGACCTTATCAAATTCAACATCTGCAAAATAAATAATCCAGTTAAGAAATGGACAGAAGATATGAATAGACATTTTTTTGCAAAGAAAATATACACATGGCTAGCAGACATATGAAAAGATAGTCAACATCACTCATCAGAGAAATACAAATCAAAACTACAATGAGATATCACCTCACACCTGTCAGAATAGCTAAAATTAACAACACAGAAAACAACAGATGTTGTCAAGGAAGCACAGAAAGGGGAACCCTCTTACACTGTTGGTAGGAAATAGTGCAGCCACTCTGGAGAAAAATATGGAGTTTCCTCAAAAAGTTAAAAATAGAACTACCCTGATCCAGCAACTGCACTACCAGGTATTTATCCAAAGGATACAAAAATACTGATCTGAAAGGACACATGCACCCTGGTGTTTTTAGGAGGATTATCAACAATAAACAAAATACAGAAAAAGCCAAAATATTCATCAACTCTTGAATGGATAAAGAAGATATGATATATGTGTGTGTATATATATATGTGTGTGTGTGTGTGTGTGTGTGTGCGTGCATATATATGTACACTTATGTATGTATATATATTCCAAATTATATACATTCCAATTATATATATTATATATATATAATATATATATATTATATATATATATAAACATTGTATATATTGGAACACTATGTATATATAGGAATTATATATATTCCAAATATATACATTTTCCAAATTATATACATTCCAATTCTATATATATATATATATATATATATACACATATATATAATGAAATATTACTTAGCCATATAAAAGAATGAACTTTTGTATTTGCAACAGCATGGCTGGAGCTAGAAAGTATTATGCTAAGCAAAATAAGTTAGTCAGAGAAAGACAAATGCCGTATGATTTCACTTATACATAAAACTTAAGAAACAAAACAGATGAACATGGAGGGGAATAGAGAGAGAGGCAAACCATAAGAGAGACTCTTAACTATAGAGAACAGAGAGTTGCTGGAGGGGATGGGTTAAATGGGTGATGGGTTTTAAGGAGGGCGCTTGTGTTGAGCACTGGGTGTTGTATGTAGGTGACAAACCACTAAGATTCTACTCCTGAAACTAGTATTACACTTTATGTTAACTAATTAGAATTTAAATAAAAACTTGAAAGAAAAAAATTAACAATCTCAGTAAGAATACTAAAAAAGAAATTTTGTTCTAAAATATGAGTTAATTCTAAAGCTCACATGGAAAAAAATAACCAGAAAATCTCCCAAATAGACCAACCTTATAAACCCATAAATACATTATAGAACTTCAATAATTAAAAGTGTGATATTGGAACATATATAATAGACCAATAAAGAGAACATAAATTCCAGGATGCATCTGGGTGGCTCCGGCAGTTAAACATCCGACTCTTGGTTTTGGCTCAAGTCATGATCACACAGTGATACTGAGCCCCACAACTGATTCGTGCTGACAGCATGGAGTCTGTTTGGGATTCTCTCTCTCTCTGCCCCTCCATCCTCTCTCTCTCTCCACCAAAATAAATAAATAAACTTTTAAAACAAACAGAGAAAATAAATTCCAGTAATAGATTTTAATTTACATGAAGATTTAGTATATGATAAAGGTAGCACTCAAATCTGTGGTGGTAAACATGAACTTTAATATATAATATTGGGGAAAACCAAATAGCTACCCAGATAATATTATTATATTCATAAAATCACACCATATTGAAAGAAAATTTCAATTAATTTAGAATTAATCTGTAAAAAATAAATTTATAACAAGGTTGAAAGTTTGAATTCCTCTAAAGCCACAAAATGAAATCAGCCTTTGTAGCTATGAATCAGAAAACAAGAAGTGAAAAGAAAAAATTAATAAGGTCAACCACATAAAATTCATAAACTTTGCATTCAAAAATAGCATAAGAATAAGCTGCAGGGAAATATCTGCAATTTATATCACTGTCAAAGAACTACACTCACTGAGGCACCTGGGTGACTCAGTTAAGCGTCAGATTCTTGATTGCAGTTCTTGAGATCAATGCCTGTGTCAGGTTCTGCACTGATAGAGTGCAGTCTGCTTGGGACTATCTCTCTCTCTCTCTCTCTCTCTCTCTCTCTCTCACCCTCCCCCTCACTCATGTTTTTCTTTCTCTCTCAAAATAAATAAATAGACTTTTTAAAAAACTACACTTACTACTAGATAAAGATCTCCTGGAAATTTAGAAAAAAAACCTAGGAGAACTATGGACTAAGAACATGGATAGTTTACAAAGAAAAAAATAATACAAATTACCATTAAATATACAAAAATACTCGTAACTAAAGATATTTACATTAACTGTATTCCTCATTGCAATAGGAAGAATTCTATGACATCCCCAGGACCTTCCTCCTTAAGTATTAAGCCTTACATATTCCCCTTCCCTTGAGTATGGATGGTTAGGACCTATGGCTTACTACTGACCAGTGGAATATGTCAACAATCTTGGAATGTTACTCTTTCAGTTAGGTTATATTATATGGCAAACTGGATGGATGGCACTCTGTGACTCTGTTACATAAAATAAGACTCCATCCTGGCAGGCCATAGCAAGAGATTCTTCTGTTGGTCTTGAAGAGGCAAGCTGGTGTACCATCTGTGGAGAGGGTCACATGGCTGGGAACTACAGCCTGCATGTAGATGCTGAGAGCCTCAGTTCTATAACCAAAAGAAACTTATTTCTTCCAACAATCACATGAACTTGAAAGAAGACCTTGAGCCTCAGATGGAACTACAGTCCCTGTTGACATTAGGCCTGTAAGACCCTGAGCAGAGGATCAAGCTAAGCCATGCTTGGGCTGCTGTTCACAGAAATTGTGATATAATAAATATGTGTTGTGTTAAGACCCTATGTTTGGGGTAATTTGTTATACAGCAATGGGAAGGTATTTCATTCACCCACCACCATGGGCAAAAATGCAAAAGTGTGCAACACTGTGTTGCTAAGCCAGGCCCACGGCCTGCTTATCCTTTGCCAGTGGGATGTAAGATGGTTCTTTGCCTATGGGGAAAAATATGGCAATGTCTAACACAATTACATTTACACTTGACCATTGGCCCAGCAATCTCACTTCTGGAGATCAATCCTACACTTGCATATATATATAAAATGATATCTGTACAAAAGCTTTCATTAAAGGAACATTCATTATAAAAATAATGGAGTCAAACCAAGAGTCCAATATTTGGGGATTGGTTAAATTATCTAGGGCCATTTACTCAGTGGAATATGGGGAAACAGAGGGAATGAGGAAGAACTCTATAAAATGATATACAAAAAAACCTCTAATATATATTACTATGTGGAAGAAAGCAAGGTTCAGAACAACATATATAGTGTGCTGCCATTGTATAAGGAAATTCTGTGTATTTACATAAAGAAATGAAGTATTTTGAAACGGTTACCTCTAGGGAATGGAAAGAAAGGAGAGGGATGGAGATAAGGATGGGAGTGATTCTCCATGAATAGTTTTTAAATCATTCTTATTTTTGAAATTGTAGATGTATTACCTACTAAAATTAATTTTTTTAATTTTTGAATTGATGGATGTAAAAAGAAAGCACTATGTCATAATGGATGTCTATTCATGATGTAGAGGTGACAATGGGGAAAGAGGGGAAGACAGAGTAATGTCAGCTTATGTATCTTCACGGGGACAGAGACAGCGGGCAGGAATTTGAAAGACGATCAAGAGTTACAACAAATGGAAAAGCTTCAGAAGGACATTACAGATAGAACTGTGCTCAAAGAGCACAGTGGAATGAAACTGGCGGTACAAACTGGGAACAAAGGAGGCTGGTCTTATTAAATGCAACAGGGGTACTGAGAGCAACCTAGTGAGAAAGGCAGGCAGTGACCAGATCAAGGGGTTCTTGGAAGCTCTTCTAAGAGACTTAGACTTTACATTTTGCATAAGGTTTATGTCTCAAAATGATCATTCTGAAAGTGATTGTGAGACTATATCAGAGAAGATCTGTTTTATTTTTTCCTTGTGGCTGCTGTAACAAATTATCCTAAACTTGGTGGGTTAAAACAATGAAATTTATTCTCTCATGGTTCTAGAAGCCAGAAATCTGAGCCAGGAGTCTAAAATCGAGGTGTCAGCATGGCTACTTTCCCTCTGGAACTTCTAGGGGAGAATCCATTCTTTTTTTCTTCCAGTTACTGGTGGTTGCCAGCTTCCTTTGGCTGTGGCCACTCTAATCTCTGCCTTCATCTTTACATGACCTTCTCCCCTGTGTGTCTGTGTCTTCTCCTTTTATGTTTTTCATAAGGACGGTTGTCACTGGATTTAGGGACCACCTGGATAATCCACCATGATCTCATCTCAAGATCCTTAACCTAATTACATCTTCAAAAGCCCTTTTTTCCAAATGAGGTCATATTCACAGGTTCTAGGGATGAAGATGTGACTACATCTGTTGGGAATCACCATGATCAGTGCTAAAGTCAGCAGACTATTTGGAAAGTGATTGCAACTAACCGGGAATGAGATGTTCAACAAGTATTCAACTTTTTGGATTAAAAACTTTCCAGGGCAGAAATCCCAGAAGCCATCTAAGTTTTTCAGAAACCCACTCCACAACTTCCTTTCTATAATACAGCCCACCCTATTGCCTTGAGTATTATTCTAACATTTGAATGTGTGTCTGCAGCAGCCCTTTCATTTCTTCTAAGTTGTTTCTCATAGAGACACTATAACCATTGTGTGGTATTTCATATACCAAAGACACAATTCTGGGTTTCCTAGTATGGAGTTGTATAAGGTTTCAGGGGGATTCTCTCTCTGAAAAGTTAACTAGAGGCAAACGGGGGGTGTTACAAAGGACACTTCATGCCAGAAAGCCTGAAGCATATAGCATTAAAGTTTCTGGTAAGATCTGTGTGGCAGCACACCAATCTTCATAAAAATTAGGTATGAGAATTTCTAGAGTAAGTGGTAGCATATTAAAATAGAATGTCGAAGCCAAAGGAGGAACCAAATCTTCACCCTTTATATGAGTCAGGAGGGTATTCCAAATGAGGGTGGAAAGCAAACCAAAGCTCCCATCTACTTCCACTACAGAAGGTCTCTTTCTGCCAGCTTTGGGTCAACAATTAATCAGGAAAGAGCAATCCTCCAAAACATGTTCTAGTTGCCCTTCTTGTGCTCCTAGTCAAATTTTAGTTATTAACCTTCAGTCTAATTAACCAATGCCCCAGATGATCTCCTACTTTTTAATGAGTTAGAGATTTCTTACTTTCTAACAATTAAAGCTCTGACTCTAAGCTACTCCTGCCCAAAAATCTTTCTGCAATGATAGGATGTTGTATGTCTGCACTATTCAATATGGTGTCCACTAGCCACATGTAGCTACTGACTGCTTGAACTGTGACTGGTTTAAGGGAGAAATTAATTTTTCAAATATCTTTAATTTGAATTAACATAAATTGAAATGGCCAAATGTAACTAATGGCTACCATATTGTGTAGCGTAACTTTAAACAGTGTTGGACACAGGATGTGGCCCATCTTCCTGTTCACAGTCAAGTTCTATCTTGCTATCAATCTTGAGTCTTAGCCTGTTGCTATACTTACTCTCTGCTTTCAGGAAAGCACACAGCTAGCCTATTAGTTAGTGCTCATGGCCATTGAGTTTATTTTAAAGGTATAAGTTAGAAGGTTTTTCTCTCTCTGATATTGGTTCAGTATGTCACAAGAAAAGACCTAGATATGCAACTAGACATTTTTAAAGAAATTATATTAATTCTCTAATGGCCACAGCCTTGTGATGCAATTTTTTTGGATAAACTCACCTTTTCTCTCTGACCTCACTTTCTAGACAAATTAACAAAGACTTCTTCACACCTGGATTTAATCTCTACTATGAGATCAAAATGTGCACATGTATGTATTCCATCACTGTAAGAACAATATTGCAAAAGTTTCTTACATTGTTTTCATGTTCTTAGCTACCAAATTCTGGGTAGAGTGAAACTAGCAATTCATTGAAAGGCTGTGTAAGGTATTTAGATCCAGACTCACTCTCTTTCAGGAAACTCCTACAAGATGCCTCCAAGAACACTAAAAATCATTGTGTCCATGGGTGATTTTACCACATCTATACTCTAAGCATTAAAAGAAAGCTGAGGTAAGAAAGCCAGGCTATCATTGTACGCCTGGATGCTCCATTCCTGAAGAAAGGAGAACATTTCAACAGCTCACCTGCCCCAAAGGGAAGCTCTGATTCAGGTGCTAAAGAAACAGAAGTTAAGCCCCTGAGACTAACTGTAGGGAGATATCATGCATCACTTATCACCAGATTACATGACATCAAGCACACCATAGAGATAACATAAGAGAGGCCAAGACAAGATCTATAAATAATGTATGAATAAGTGAGATAACATAGGAATGAACAAATCTATACAGCACTTAGAGTTTCCCAGAAAAAATGGTTCCAGATCTACATAATATTATTATGTATTATTATGCTTTTAATGGAGTTGATTGCCCTGCCATTCTTTTTGTTGTTTTTTTCCTCCCCTTTCTTAAATATGTTATTTTTGTGATACCAACAGTCATTAGTGGAAAAGTGATTTGATAGACTACTTCTCTGTGTTGTTTGGCAACAAGCTATGATTATTCATTTCTATTAGGAGCTATTGTTTATAAATTTGAAAGTAGCTTGAGCTTACTGATTCCCAGGTTTACATTTAAGATAAGTGCAGAGCACCTGGATGCCTCAGTTGGTTAAGGGTCTGTACTTTGACTCAGGTCATGATCTCATAGTTCATGGGTTTGAGCCCCGTGTCAAGCTCTGTGCTGACAGCTTGGAGACCGGAGCCTGCTTCGAATTCTGTGTCTCCCTCTCTCTCTCTGCCCCTCTCCCACTCATGCTTGCTGTCTCTCAAAATTAAATAATAAAATATTAAAAATTAAAATTAAAAATAACTAGAATAGATTATTAAAGGGGTGCCTGGGTGGCTCAGTTTGTTAAGTGGATGACTCTTGATTTCAGCTCAGGTCATGATTTCATGGTTCAGGAGATTGAGCTCTGCATCAGGCTCTATGCTGACAGCATGGAGCCTGCTTGGGATTCTCTCTCTGCACCTCTCTCTCTCTCTCAAAATAAATAAATAAACTTAAAAATAAAATAAGTGATAGATAGATGGATGGATGGATGCATAGATAGATGATTGATAGACAGATAGATAGTTAGAGACAGAGGCATGTGTTTTTAAAACAATTAATTTATGGTTGTGGTTATCAAGCGCTCTTCAAATCTACTGGAATACACTGTTTCACCTATTTCTTTACAGATGGCAGCTTCCCTTAAAAATAGAATCCTAGACTTTAAAGGGATTTAAGTTACTGTCAAAAGCCAGAGTCCTGGCTTCATGGTTTTTTTTTTTTTATTTTTTACAAATAGTTTATTGTCAAATTAGTTTCCACATAACACCCAGTGCTCATCCCCCACAAGTGTCCTCCTCCATGCCCACCCCTCCTCCCCCCCACATCCACCAGTCCTCAGTTTTTGTCAGCATTCAAGAGTCTCTCATGGTTTGCCTCTCTCCCTTTCCCCCACCATTTCCTTCCTTCTTCTCCCCCTTGGTCCTCTGTTAAGCTCCTCCTAATCCTCCTATACGTGCACACATATGATAGTTGTCTTTCTCTGCCTGACTTATTTCGCTCAGCATAACACCCTCAAGGTCCATCCATGTTGCTACACACTGGCTTCATGGTTCTAATCTTCACTATGTAACCTTAATATGTCTCAGTGTACTCCTCTGTAAAACAAGGAAAAACAGTACCTAGTTCATTATGATGTCGTGAAGGGTAAGTGAGTCTGTTCTTGCTAAGAATGTAGAGCATCCCCAGCCTGCAGCAAATGCTGGGGAAGTATTAGAGTTCAGCATCAGCATTATCATACTTTCACAGATAGAGATGCAATCTTCAGATAGGTGCCCCAACTTACCCAAATAAGACATTAAACACACGGAAGAATCTGTATCTCTTGGAAACTAGACCTGCATTCTCGCACTGTACCATGCTGCCTGAACTACTCCATGCTTAGTTTCTCCTGCAGAAGGTCCTTAACAAGCACCTAACCTAAGAAGGAAAGAATTCAGAGAGGTGAAGGCCTACAGAAGTCAGTTCTAGAGGTCTCCAGGCAAAACATTATAGAGGCTGCTGAAACCACTATAGGTATAAAGGTATAAAGGTCTTTATATTATACCTTTTATATTATTATTATTATTATTATTATATATTCTACCTTTTATAAAGGTCTCTATAAAAGGTCCCAATTCTCTTGGGGAGCCTGGGTGGCTCAAACGGTTAAGTGTCCAACTCTTGATTTGAGCTAATGATCTCATGGCCATGGGATCAAGCCCTGACTTGGGCTCCAAGTGTGGAAGCTGCTTGGGATTCTCTATCCCCCTTCTCTGCTTGTACTCTCTCTCCTACTCTCTCTCAAAATAAATAAATAAACATTAAAAAAAAATAAGGTCCCTACTCTCAATATATTTCCCCATCATTGGCTATCTCTTAAATTCCTTTTTATGGGAAACAACTTTTCACTGCATAATAAAATATATAAATAGTGTTGTTTTAATTATAAAAATCACACACTAGCTTATATTTGCATTACTCATACCAAAATGCTACTTTAATAAATGAGAACATAAGATAAAATATAATAACATACCCTAGTACAATTAGCATAACGAAGAAGAGAATAGCGTTAGCCACAGAGCAGGGCTTCCTGAGGTACAAGATGAAATGGACATATTGGGTTCTTTGGGTATCGAAATCAAACCACTTTCCTCACAATTTGCCAAGAGGCAGCAGGAACACTCCCTGGGATGATACAGCTAAAATGGAGTAGAGCCCCACCATAAACCTTTCATAACAACAAGCAAGGATACATGAAAGGCAACCCTGGTTTGCACCTTCCACAAAATATCAGTGTCACACTAGGTCCATATCATACCGAATCTATGGCCATGAAGAAGATGATTGTCATGGGGACCCTGCAGGAAAGCTGCCAAAACATTTCTGAATCTCTGTGGGTATTCGGGGAAAAAATAGCTTCTGTACAGATATGTTTTCCAATCCATATTTTTACATAGAATGAAAAAAAGAAAAAGAAAAAAGGAGCCATCTACAATTTTGTCATTTGCCCTCATTTGCCCCACTAACCACAGAGCAGCCAATTAATATATGAGGAACAGCAATTGGCTAAAGAAACATGGAACACAGATAAGGACTACAGAGTAAACCAAGTAAAGTGTGAACTTGAGATGACGGCATAGAACGAGACATATAGTGAAGAACATAAGTAACGTCATTTTGAGATTAAGGCCTCCATTAAGAGCAACCTCGGGCTACATGTAGCCCCTGTTCCAGAAAAGCCTCAGACTGTTCAAGGCTAAAGCCACCCTTGGACCACTCTCAGATCGGCTAAACATTTCTGTGGTCTGAGTCAAGGCTGGGAACTGCAGACAAATTAACCAATTACTCACAACTTGCCTAAACCCTACGTAGGCCCTTTGAGCTCACCTCATAATTAGTCATTTTCAAAAGATACTCAAAGGTCATGATTGGGTCCCTGCCAAAAGTAACGGACGCCTCACAGATACTGAATAGTCAAAACTATTACCTTGGATGCTGTACAATTGTAACTGGAGCTTATGTAATGATGTCATATGTACAACGTGTGCACTGTAACACCCCGTCCCTTACCCCATAAAAACCCTGCTCACTATTGTTCGGGGCTTCACCTTGCTGCCACTATACTGGTAGGCAGGTGAGCCCCTGCTCGAGCTTGTAATAAAGACCCTTTTGTACTTGCATCGGTGTCAGCTCCTTGGTGGTCTCTGGGGACTCGCGAATCGGGCACAACAATAGAAAATAACCAACAAATGATTAATAGATAATAAGATTGTTGTCTATCCAGGAGCAATTTCCCCTTTCTAAGAGGACACTTTTAATAAATTCCTACTAGTAGAACGTGAGGCATTCTGGGAGACAATAAGAGGGTTTTGGTTGGTTTTTTTTGTTTGTTTGTTTGTTTTTTATCTCTGCTGTTTGGTACCCATTAAACTGCATCATGTAGTTGATTACTTAACTTTGTGTAAATGCAAGTTTGGGCCAACATGGCAGAGATGTACGGGGGTCCATACTTCCTGTGTCTCTACTTTGAACCCCAAGAGTCTGGGAGGAAAATAAAAGAAGTCCACGAAGAAGAAAACCGGAAAACCAGACAGCCCCATATGTGGGTGATCGCGAACTGGGGGAGATAAAACGGGCCTAGGCTCAGAGGGGAGGGATCCCCCTCTGCAGAAAGAAAAAGGGAAGAGAAAGAATGGCTGGGGAAACATAGGATTGTATCTGGACAAGAGAAAAACGTCGGCGGGACGGAGAGGGATCCCATCTCTAACTGCAGGGCTTTCTTCGGACTGGGGTCAACTGCCCCGTTTGCATACCTGGGGAGGAGGGGAGCCAGCCCCGGGCTCGGTGCTAGGTCAGGGGTGCAGTCTGCAGCAGGTGAAACTGGTCCCCGCCCCTGAAGTGCTGCAGCACAGCCGGGGGACACGTGCACGGAGCTGGAATTTAAATCCCAGCTAAGCTCCGGGACACCAGAGACGGCAGTGAGACAGACCGCCTCCTGGGTGGCTGCGGCACAGTGAGGACAGATCCAAAGGAGCGATTTGGGACTCCTGGTCTGAAGTCGGGACTGGGGGGTGGGGGGGTCGCCATTTTTCTCCCCACAACCACCAAGGCGGGGCCTACATTGGAAGCAGGACCGCCTACACCAAGCCACGCCCCTCCGGGCTAGATCCCCGCTTTCCTACTGGGGCGGGATAGGGGCTGTGGAACCAGACGGCCCCCTCCTCTGGACCTGCACTGTGGTATGGCCTGGATTAATTCCAGGTCAATTCTTGTTATTTACATATATTCTCCCTTTTCTCTTTCTTCTCTCTTCCCTCTTCTAAAATACTTTGGTTATTGGTTTGCTTAAACAGACTTACTTAATCCATTCTCTTGAAGATGTTCTACACCTCCTTCTTGACTTTCCTTTATTGATTGTATTGATTGATTGATTATTCCTCTCTGGAAGAATCAGGCCATATGGGTAACATTACCTTCGTTTCTTTTTCCTCTCCTCCTTCCTTATTCTTTCTTTCTCTCTAGATTAAGCCTTTTTTCTCTCTGCCTGGCCATATTCATTTTTCTCTCTTTCCCCGCCCCTGTCATTTCTCTCTTTGTATTGCTCTTCCATCAGCACCACCTCCACCATGTCCTCTCCTTGTAGCTGGTGTTTCTTGTCTTATGCTTTTAGACTGTTTTTGGTTTTTTGTTATTGTTTGTTTCCCTGTTTGTTTTATTTGTTTCTGTGTTTGCATGTTTTTGTTTCCTGTTTGTTTGTCTGTTTATTTTTCTTTCCAGGGCTGCTTCAAGGAACAAATCAAAGCATACCTGGTGGAGGGTCAAAAATATCACTACAAGTAGAGAAGTAAAATAACCAGAGTCACAACAACAGGGAGCAAGTAAGACTCTCCAAAAAACATCTCCTGAATGGCCAGTCCCTGGACAGTGTATGCTCCCCTCCCCCCCTTTAAGATAGCAGTGCTCACTGTTTGCAGAGTACATAACAAGCTTTTAAAATTCACAAGAGACAAGGGCGCCTGGGTGGCTCAGTCGGTTAAGCATCCGACTTTGGCTCAGGTGATGATCTTGCAGTCTGTGGGTTTGAGCCCTGCATCAGGCTCTGTGCTATCAGCTCAGAGCCTGGAGCCTGTTTCGGATTCTGTGTCTCCCGCTCTTTCTGACCCTCCCCAGCTCGTGCTCTGTCTCTGTCTCAAAAATAAATAAATGTTTAAAAAAATTAAAACTTACAAGGGACAGAAAACTAGCCAAAATAATGAAACAGAAGAATTCTCCTCAAAAGAAATTCCAGGAATAAGGGACAGCTAAAAGATTGATCAAAACATATATAAGCAACATAACTGAACAAGTATTTAGAATAATAGTCATAAAATTAATCACTGGGCTTGAAAAAATCATTGAAGACAAGAGAGATTCCATTGCTACAGAGATCAAGGATCTTAAAAATAGTCATGATGAATTTTAAAATGGTATAAATGAGGTGCAAAATGAAATCTAGGCGACCACAGCATGGATTGAAGAGGCAGAGGGGAGAATAGGTGAATTAGAAGATAAAATTCTGGAAAAAGAAGAAGCTGAGAATAAGAGAGAGAAAATGATCCAAGATCACAAAAGAAGAATTAGAGAACTAAATGATGCAATCAAACAGAACAGTATCCAATCACAGGAATTCCAGAAGAATGGAGAGAGAAAGGGGCTGAAGGGGTACTTGAACAAATCATAGCTAAGAACTTCCCCAACCTGGGGAAGGAAACAGACATTGAAATCCATGAGGCACAGAGAACTCTCCTCAGATCAATCAATCTTCTGAACAACATATCATAGTGAAACTGGAAAAATACAAGATAAAGAGAAAATTCTGAAAGTAGCTAGGGATTAATGGGTCTTAACATACAAACCCATTCACATAAGGGTAGTAGCAGACCTATCTACAGAAACTTAGCAGGCCAGAAAGGAATGGCAGGAAATCTTCAATGTGATTAACAGGAAAAATATGCAGCTGAGAATCCTTTATCCAGCAAGTCTGTCATTCAGAATAGAAGGAGAGATAGATAAAGTTTTTCCCCAAACAAAAACTGAAAGATTCATCACCACTAAATCAGCCCTACAAGAGATTATAAGGGGGATTTTGTGAGTGAAATGTTGCAAGGAACACAAAGTACCAGAGATACCACTACAAGCATGAAAGCTACAGATAAGACAATGACTCTACACCCATATTTTTCAATAATAACACTGAATCTAAATGGACTAAATGTTCCACTCATAAGACACATTCCATCAGAATGGAAAAAAAAAACAAGACCCATTTATTTGCTGTCTACAAGAGACTCATTTTAAACCAGAGGACACCTTCAGATTGAAAGTGAGGGGATGGAGAAATATCTATCATGCCACTGGAAGTCAAAAGAAAGCTGGAGTAGCCATACTTATGTCGGATAAACTGGACTTTAAATTAAAGGCTGTAACAAGAGATGAAGAGGGGCATTATATAATAATTATAGAGTCTATCCATCAGGAAGTGCTAACAATTATAAATGTATACACACTGAATTCAGGAGCACCCAAATGTATAAAACATAAACAATCTTACTGATAAGAATAGGCTGAGTGCAGGGGACTTTAATACTGTACTTACAGCAATTGATAGATCATCTAGACAGAGAATCAGTGAAGAAACAATGGCTCTGAATGATGCATGGGACCAGATGGACTTGACAGATATATTTAGAACTCTACATCCCAAAGCAGTGGAATTCACTTTCTTCTGGAATGCCCATGGTACAATATCCAAGACAGATCATGTACTGGGTCACAAAGCAACCCTCAATAAATATAAAAGAACTGAGATCATACCATGCACACTTTCAGATCACAGTGCTATGAAACTTGAAATCAACCACAGGAAAAAGTCTGGAAAACCTCCAAAAGCATGGAAGTTAAAGAATACCCTAGTAAAGAACAAATGAGTCAACAGGAAATTAATGGAAAAATTAAAAAATACATGGAAACAAATGAAAATGAAAATACAACAATCCAAACACTTTGGGATGCAGCAAAGGCAGTCATAAAAGGAAAATACATTGCAATCCAGACCTATCTCAAGAAACAAGAAAAATCCCCAATACAATATCTGACAGCACACCTAAAGGAACTAGAAGCTGCTCAAATCCAGCAGAAGAGGAATAATAAAGACCAGAGGAGAAAGGAACAATATAGAATTAAAAAAAAAAAACGTAGAACAGATTAAGGAAACCAAGAGTTGGTTTTTTGAAAAAATAAAAAAAAATTGATAAATCTCTAGTCAGGTTTCTCAAAAAGAAAAGAAGTCCCAAATAGATAAAATCATGAATGAAAATGGATTTATTACCACCAACCCCTCAGAAATGCAAGCAATTATCAGGGGATACTATGAAAAATTATACACCAACAAACTGGACAACCTGGAAGAAATTGACAAATTCCTAAACACTCACACACTACCAAAATTCAAACAGGAAGAGACAGAAAATGTGAACAAACCCATAACTCATGAAGCAATTGAATCAGTTATCAAAAATCTCCCAACAAATGAGTCCTGGAGCAAACGGCTTCCCTGGGGAATTCTACCAGACATTTAAAGCAGAGTTAATACCTATCCTTCTCAAGCTGTTACAAAAAATAGAAATGGAAGGAAAATTTCAGGACTCATTCTATGAAGCCAGCATTACTTTGATTTCCAAACCAGACAGAGACCCAGCAAAAAAAGAGAACTACAAGCCAATAATCCTGATGAATATGGATGTAAAAATTCCCAACAAAATACTAGCCAATCGAATTCAACAGCATATAAAAAGAATTATTCACCACGATCAAGCGAGATTCATT
>JAESUZ010005122.1:0-266986 GCA_017311185.1 Proteles cristata cristata | reverse complement strand
GAGGGAGTCACAGACTCCGAAACAGGCTCCAGGCTCTGAGCTGGCAGTCAGCACAGAGCCCGACGTGGGGCTCGAACCCACAAACCACGAGATCATGACCTAAGTGAAAGTTGGACGCTTAACCGACTAAGCCACCCAGTCACCCCTAAAAAATTTTTTTTAACATTGATTTATTTTTGAGAGAGACAGAGAGACAGAGTGTAAGCAGGGGAGGGGCAGAAAGAGGGAGGCACAGAATCGGAAGCAAGCCCCAGTCTCTGAGCTGTCAGCACAGAGGCCAAAACGGGGCTCAAACTCATGAATCATGAGATCATGACCTGAGCCAAACTGGGCACTTAACTGAGCCACTGAGGCGCCCCTCACTTTTTGCATTTTTAGTGATTCATTAAGAAAAAAACTATACCTAAGTTTACAAGGTTCACACTTCAACTACAGTTGCCATACAGCTCTACTTTCTAAAATGATGCTTTCTGTGAAACACTTATTGAAATCTGTATTCGTTTCCTATTTCGGTTGTAACAAATTACCACTAATTCAGTGGCTCAAAACAATACAAATTATCTGAGAGTTCTGCACGTCAAAAGTTTGAAATGGGTCTCGAAGGGCTAAAACCAAGGTGTCAACAGGGTTATATTCTAGAGGTTCAAGGCAAGAATCCATCTCCTTGCTTTTTCAAGCTTCTGGAGGCTGCTAGCTTCCCTTGGCTCATGACCACATTTCTCTGACCTCTGCCTCTCTCATCACATCTCTTTCTCTGCCTCTGACTCTCTTACCTCCCTCTTGTAAGGGCATTTGTGATTATACTGGGCCTCTTCCGATGATCCAGAATAATGTCTCAAGACCCTTCACTTAATCATATCAGCAAAGTCTTTTTTGCCACATATGGTAACAAATTCACAAGCTCCAGAGCTTAGGACATCGGCATCTTTGGGGAGCCACTATTCTACCTAACACACAATCCACCACAGAAGGTTTTCCAAATCCAAATAGAGGATTTCCTCTGTTTCACCTGACCTGAGTGTACTTAGAAAACAATATCAACTCGGATGGCACTTGTGGGGATGAGCACTGGGTGTTATATGGAAACCAATTTGACAATAAACTATTTGTAAAAAAAAAAAAAAAAAAATACCGATATCAACTAATGTTGATCCAGAAGCTACTGCTAGTTGTGACTGGGAGATACTTCTGTCACTCCAAGAAAAAGCTGATGAGCAAATAAAATTCTAGTCCCAAACACTACTCAAACACAGTCTTCCCACAGTGGGAAGAAAAAAGGAACAGCTTGGAAGATGTGTTCCTTGTTTGGGTTCCCAGGAAACTCAGTGCTAAAAACATGTTGATACAGTGAACTGATCAGGAGAGGAAGTGACAATAAAAGGTAAGAAACATCTAGGGAAATGGTAAATTATTATAACAAAAAATACCCTGATAATATTATAAAAAACACCCCCTTGTGGGAAACAGTTTTAAAAGCATCCATCACTAAACTGGTATCATTAATTTAAGAAAACAGCTGTGCGTCAGGCTGGAATCAGGAGGCAGGTCAGGAAGACAATAGAGCCTCCTTCAATATTTCTGCTTTGCCCTCTTATAACATACTTTTATTATAGAACTCACCCTCCCTGCATCGAAACCTTTATGAATGAGTTCCGTTCTAATCCAAAAGAGGCACTATTGTTTTTCTCTATGTCCCCAGTGCCCAGTGGCAGGAACAGAATAGGAGTTCAGTCAGGTTTGTTGGATGAATTAGTTAACCAAATGGAAAGCATAGTTCATCAAAGAAAAGTATCCCTCCTGGGGCGCCTGGGTGGTTTAGTCGGTTAAGCGTCCGACTTTCGCTTAGGTCATGATCTCGTGGTTCGTGGGTTTGAGACCCGCGTCGGGCTCTGTGCTGACTGCCAGCTCAGAGCCTGGAGCCTGTTTCAGAGTCTGTGACTCCCTCTCTCTCTCTGACCCTCCCCTGCTCACGCTGTCTCTCTCTCTCTCTCCTAGAAATAAATAAAAAACATTAAAAAAAACTTAAAAAAAAAAGTATCCCTCCTTTGCCTGCAAACCTTTAAAACTATACAAGTCCAATTTGAGCTTTAAAAAAAAAAAAAGGAGAGAGAGAGCTTATTTTAAACTACACACCCACGCGAAAAACTGACACAGCAATTTCCCAGATCTGCACGCATCTTAATGCTCTCACCCTTTCTCATCACCAATCTAAAACAGCAAGTTTTCATGGAAGAGGAGAATGATCTTTAAGAAATCATATGCATGTGCACCTGGGTGCACGGGCTCAGTTGGGAAAGCATCTGGCTCTTGATTTTGGCTCAGGTCATGATCTCACAGTTAATAAGACAGAGCCCCACATCGAGCTCTGCACTGATAGTACAGAGCCTGCTTGGGATCTTGCTCTCCCTCTTTCTCTGCCCCGCCTCAAAATAAATAAATAAATAAATATTTAAATTTTTTATGTTTGTATTTTATTTTTGAGAGAGAGAGAGACAGAGTGTGAGCAGGGGAGGGGCAGAGAGAGAGAGGGAGACAGAATCCAAAGCAGGCTCCAGGCTCTGAGCTAGCTGTCAGCACAGAGCCTGACACAGGGCTCGAACCCACAGATGGTGAGATCATGACCTGAATCTAAGTTGGATGCCCAACCGACTGAGCCACCCAGGTACCCCAATAAATATATATTTAAAAAAAGAAATCGTATGCAAAAGGATTCTAAATTGGATATGTCAACCAAGGCACCAAGATACACTAGTATAATATTCCAGAGCAAAGTTCCAGACCAACATCCACATTTTCAATGAAATCGCCAAGCACTGGTTCTATGACTTTTAAACCTAACCTCTGCTACACTGAAGCTTACATATGGGGTTAAAGACCAAAGGAATTTTAGAGAGAGTGTTTCTTCGGAGAAGAGGTCACCCTACCTCAAGTCAAGAGAGTAAGGCCTCAAGGAATCACCCAGAGCGTATAGCATCTCTCCAGAAAAAGCCAAGAGGAGACAGACAGGTGAGCTTCCCTGCAGACCAGGAAGAGTGTCAGGGGGAAGTGAGCCTGCATCCACGGAGCCTCTCGATGCTGATTTGGGCCATGGGCAAAAGACAGTGTCTGGGCAGCTGAACTGAGACTGACAATGGAATGTGGTCATAAGACTACAGAAAAGCTCGCGCAGAAGTGGGGGAGGAATTTCGGCTAGAGACGGAAGGCAACCCCACGGATTTGTTTTCTGACTTCAGACCATTCACGCTGCTCGTTCAGCACGCTGGTTACTCACGTCTCCTCCCCACTTGGAAGTCCTCCCAAAACCTAAAGCTGTCTTCCAGCTGGGAAGGAAAGATGGAACTCCCTCCAAAAATTAGGTGACTGTGCTCTTCGTGGAGACTGTTTGGAGACTGGCTATTTAAGAGCACTAAATATAAACATAGGAAAAAAAAAAACCTGATAACTTTTCTGAAACGAACCACCCATAAACAGAACCAGAAAATCCATTTTGCTCCGTAATCGATGCCAAGAAAGCTGCCACCTTAGGAGAAGGAGGAGAGGGAGGAGGAAAAGGAAAGCACGCATGCCTCTTACCCAGGCCCTGGTTCCGCTGTTCCCACTCGATGGCATCTGGCACCTGGTAGGTGGCTCCCTCCACAGGGCCCAGGTTTCCTTGTTCTAAACCGGGATCCTGAGACGTGACGCCAGGGAGAGTAAAGCCTGGCAACTCAGCATCCCCATCCAAGCTCTCATCCAGGGGCTCTGCATCTTTATCTTCTTCATCCTCCTCCTCCTCCTCCTCTTCTTCATCTTCCTCCTCCTGATCCTCCTCCTCCTCATCTTCTTCTCCCTCTAGAAGAAAAGAAATTGACAAGAAATAAGGAATACAGTAAGTGCCTACATATGACTCTTTTGAAATGACCCAAACATTACAAAATAATTACACTTGACCTTTTAAAACAGATTTTAGGGGCACCTGGGTGGCTCAGTCAGTTAAGCCTCTGACTCTTGAATTCAGTTCAGGTCACGATCTCACGGTTGTGGGATCAAGCGTCGTTGTTGGGCTCCATGCTGAGCATAGAACCTGTTTAAGATTCTCCTTTTCTCTCTCTCTCTCTCTCTCTCTCTCTCTCTCTCTCTCTCCCCCTCCCTCCTTCTCTTTTCCCTCCCCTCCCCAGATCACAGCTCTGTCAGATCACTGTTATGCAGCATGTTTATTTGTGGTCAAAGTTCAGGTAATATAAATTTTTATTGGTCATATTTATATTTACAAAGATAGGAATATGCCTTCCCTGTTTTCTGGAGGTCATTAAAGTGTCCCCCATTAGGTTAATATCTAAAATATATAAAAATTTATACAACTCAGCACCAAAAAAGACAAATAACCCAGTTTAAAAAAATTGGCAGAAAACCTGAATAGACATTTTTCCAAACAAGATATCCAGATGGCCAGCAGACACATGAAAAGATGCTCAACAGCACTCGCCATCAGGGAAGTGCAAATAAAAAGCACAATGAGATATCACCTTATACCTGTCAGAATGGTGAGAATCAAAAAGACAATAAGTAAAAATGTTGTTGAAGATGTGAAGAAAAAAGAACACTTGTGCACTGCTGGTGGGAATGCATATTGGTACAGCCACCGTAGAAAACCGTATGTAGATTCCTCAAAAAATTAAAAATATAAATCCCATATGATCTATGGGTATTTACCCAAAGAAAACAAAGACACTAATTCAAAAAGATTTATGTACCCTTACATTTACTGCAGTATTATTTACAACAGCCAAGATATGGAAGCAACCCAACTTATCCATGGATAGATGAATGGATAAAGAAGATGTGGGGTGTGTACACACACACACACACACACACCATGGAATATTAATCATAAAAACGAATGAGATCTTGCCATTTGCAATAACACGGATGGACCCATGGGATGTTATGCTAAATGAAATAAGTCAGACAGAGAAAGACAAATACTGTATGATTTCACTTATGTGTGGAATCTAAAAACTAAAACAAATGAATAAACAGAGTGGAAACAGACCCATAAATACTGCCTACGAACTGATGGTTGCCAGAAGGAAAAAAGATGGGAGATGGACAAAAGGGGTGAAGGGCTTCCAGTCAAGGAATGAATAAATCATGGGGATAAAAGTTTCAGCAGAAGAAAGACAGTCAATGGTATGTAATGGCATAGTGTGGTAACAGGTGGTAGCTACACTTGTGGTGAACTTGGCACAACATATACACTTGTCGAATTACTATGTTGTACACCTAAAACTAATGTAACATTGTGTGTCAACTATGATCCCATAAATAAAAAAGGATTTGCCCATTAGATAGTACCCTAAAATACTAACAGAATTTAAAGGGAGTATCCCAATCCTTTTATATCTTATAATACTAAACAAAAGAATCCATTATTTTGGCACAATTGTCCTTCTACTCATCTTCCACCTCAGTGAGTAGAATTCACAACATGTTAAGTGAGACATACATATATCCACTCCTGGCTCCTGTTGGAGGAGTGACCCCAGGAAATGGGAAAAATTACACCAATATTCTCAGTCCAGTTATAAAGGAGATTAGGCAATAGGTATTGATCAAAGACACTCAGAAAAGCAACAGGTGAAAAAAAATCATTGTCATTACCATCTTCATTAAGATTTAAATTCACAATTTGCCACATTCAATGCTTCAAGAGGAGTAAGTTTAGGACACATAAGATCCCTAATTTTGCTTTGTTTCACCAATTTTAACTTGGTAGGAATACTCTGAGCCCACCCTCACCATGGATGCACCCTCGAAGTCCCTGAAACTTCACTGAAGGTCCTTTCCTTGATCTCTGCCCTTTGCTCTCAACATGGCAGTTATGCAACAGGGGACACTCCCGGGATGGTGGAGAAGGGAAGAGGATTAGGACCACCCATGAATTCTGAGACTCTCTTTTTCTGCTTCTAGACAATTTTCTCCACACACATTCCGTTTCATCTATCATTTACAGGGATTGTTTTTTAACATTTAAAAAATATCACATCTAACCTTTTTCATTCTTATAAATCCCTTACCTTTGCAGGACTTAATACCTCTCACTATTCCAAAAATTGAAAAACTGTTTATCAAGCACCTATTTCCAGGCACTCAGAATAAAGTAATAATGTCTCTGCCTTCAAGGAGCTGATATGCCACTCAAGGAGACACAGCAAATGAATACATAACACATGATACTTTGATGAAAATTGGAAAGAAGGAGCGCCTGGGTGGTACAATCAGTTGAGCGTCTGACCCTTGATTTTGGCTCAGGTCATGATCTCGCGGTTTGTGAGTTTGAGCCCCATGTCAAGCTCTGCATTGACAGTGAGGAGCCTGCTTGGTATTCTCTGTCTCCCTTTCTCTCTCTGTCCCTTGCGCGTGCACTCTCTCTCTCTCTCTCTCTCTCAAAAATAAATAAATAAACATTTTCAAAACACTGAAAAGAAGTTGGAAAATGCCAGCCCCTGCTTTTTTGGGAGATCAGGAAAGCTTTTTGGATAAGGAAAACTTTGAACAGAGATTTTACCGAAATAATGAATACTCTTTTTAATTTAGGTCAATATCTACAGGGAACAGAAGGAACAGCAAAAACTAAAAGCCTTGGGGCAGATGTGTGCTGTGTTCAAAGAATGACAAAGACTGGGCCCCGTGTTCAGGAAGGGACAGGAAATGAGGTGAGAGGGGTAGGCAGGGGCCAGACCTGACATATATTTATAAGGAATGACTGACTGCAGGGTGCAAAACAGGCTATATCAGAGCAAGAGACAAAGCAAAGAGACCCATTAGGAGGCTATCTCAAAACCCAGGGGGTAAGATGATGGTGCTTTGGACAAGGATGTGGGAAGAGATGGTCAGATCTGGGATGTAATGTAAAGGCCATCTGGAGGTAGAGCCCTGCTGATAATTACGATAAGGAATGTGGAAGGAAGATCTCACTTTATTAAAGCTAGAAACTGAAGGGGAAAGAGCAAAATCAAGAATTTTATCTGAGACAAACTAATTGTGTGAGTGCTATGCCTACGACTTCCAAATGGAAACCCTGGAAGCCTAGGGAATCAAAGCTAGAGATAGAATGCTAGGAGTCGTCAATTTAGAAATAATGTTGACGGGCTTGGGACTGGTTGAGATGACCAAGAGAATGAGTGTGGGAAAAGGGAAAGTGATCCCGACCAAGCCCTGAGCAATCACACATTTAGAAGTTGGCCAACAGAGGGGGGATCCAGCAAAGGAGACAGAGAAGTGACCACTGAGGTGGAAGACCCAAGACAAGTGTGGTATCAAGGGGGCCAAAGGAATAAAACATTTCTGAGGACCCGAGTAAGAAATCCAGAATGTCTCCCTGGCACTGACATTACCTCTGGCTCTGACACACTGGAGGTGATTAGTGACTTGCAAAAGTAGTCTGTGTGGAATGGTAGGGATAAAAGCCAGACAGAAGTAGTTGAAAAGAAAATTAGAAAAAAAGAAAGTAGATGCAACAAATAACAAAAAAAAAGCTAATGAAAATTTTTTGAAAAGAAGAACAGGGACAGAAAGGGGCAGCTGGAGGGAGATGTGGGGTCCAGGGTAGCTTCTTAAAATAGGAGATGGTAGAATTTGCTTGTAAGTTGCTAGGTAAGAGCCGTTTGTTGGGGGAAATTGATGACTCAGGAGAGAGGGCTGCTGGGGGAATGTCTGGAGGTGAGGTGTGTGAGAGTGGTTGCATATGTGGACTCAAGCCACAAAATGTGCCATGACTGTGTGATTTTGAACAAGTTACTGTGCCTCGGCTTCCCCATCATAGAACTGGAGTGGTTCCGACTTCCCAGGGCTGTGGTAAAGATTACGTTAGTTAACATCGAAGGTACTGAGAGCTAAGCCTCGCACACAGTGGACACGATATAAGGCTGGCTTCTGTGCTGTCACTGAGAAAGGATGGGACTCCGTGCATGGGCCCCTCCCACACATCCCCCACCACGGCATAGGTGCAGTCAGAAGGATAGCTTCGTTGGCTTGGCGGGGATACGCGAAAGTTGTCTTCACGTTTCTCTTATTTTCTCAGTGAAATAAGAAACTAAGAAGGAAAAAAAATGTTGGTGGTTTTAAGGTGTGAAATAGTCATCTGGGAAAATGGGCCAGTGAATTCCCGGGGAAATGTGGTAGGCCTGGCAGCCGGCCCTGTGGGCCCACTTGAGATGAGGCATCATAAATTTTAAGCGAGACATGTTAAGACGGTTGTGTGTTTTTCTCCAACCACGTTCAGTTGCTTGGCTGCAGGCCTGGGTGGAGGGGTAGAGTAGGCAGATTTAACCAGCAGCAAATTTTGCTAGGACAACTTAGTGGGGGAGGGGTGGGGAAGGGAGGTGGTTGATTGTGTGTGAAGGGAGCAATTAAAGATGGACCAGGCAAAAGGTACAACTCCCAACAATACCACAAATAAGTTCTGGGGTCTAATGGACAGTATGGTGACTGCAATTCACAATAATGTAGGGGCGCCTGGGTGGCTCAGTCAGTTAAGCATCCAACACTTGATTTCAGCTCAGGTCATGATCTCACCGTTCATGAGATCGAGCCCTATATTGACAGTACATAGCCTGCTTGGGATTCTCTCTCTCCCTCACTCTCTGCCCCTCCCCTCCCCCACTCATGCTCAGGCTCTCTCTGTCTCTCTCTCTCAAAATAAATGAACATAAAAAAATACTGTATTATACAGTTGAAAGTTATTATGAGAGTAGATCTTAAATATTATCACCACAAAAAAATAGTAATTATGTGAGAAGATGGAAATGTTTACTAATCTTCTTGGGTAACCATTTTGCAATATGTAAGTATTTCAAATCATCATGTTGTATACCTTAAACTAACATACCTCCAGGAAAGCTGGAGGGGGGGACAAAGATGGACCAGAGACTCTAATTAAAGAGAAGCTGAGGAAGAAATTGGATAGAGAAAAAATATGGAGGGGCGCCTGGGTGACTCAGTCAGTTAAGTGTCCAACTTCAGCTCAGGTCATGATCTCATGGCTTACGAGTTCGGTCCCTGCGTCAGGCTCTGTGCTGACAGCTCAGAGCTTGGAGCCTGCTTCAGATTATGTTATCTCCCTCTCTCTCTGGCCCTCCCCTGTTCACACTCTGTTTGTTTCTCTCTCTCTCTCTCTCTCTCTCTCTCTCTCTCTCTCTCTCTGTCAAAAATAAACATAAAAACATTTTTTAAAGAAAAGAAAAAGCATGGGTTTGTTACAATTTGGAGAAAATTATCAGGATCATCAAAACTATTTGATGCCTTTGCTGACCTTCCTCCTGTAGACAGAAATTGATCATAGGTCAGAAAGAACATTTCTTTATTCTTAAAGCACTATAAAATCACTTTTAGCTAACTTTTCTTTCCACAAACCTAGAAATGTTGTACTTGATGGAATGATTATGACAACATGAAACAAATCCCCTAGGAACACGAAGGCGAAACCAGAGCTCTGAGTGCTGAGTTTTCAGCTATCATCACTGAACTGTTTTTTTTTTTTTTTAATTTTTTTTAATGTTTTATTTATTTCTAGAGAGAGAGAGACAGCGTGAGCAGGGGAGGGTCAGAGAGAGAGGGAGTCACAGACTGAAACAGGCTCCAGGCTCTGAGCTGGCAGTCAGCACAGAGCCCGACGCGGGGCTCGAACCCACGAACCGCGAGATCATGACCCAAGCGAAAGTCGGACGCTTAACCGACTAAGCCACCCAGGCGCCCCATATCATCACTGAACTGTTAACCACTGACCACTACCACCAACCAAGGACAACTTCTATTTGGCCCTCAATAGGCTCAGTTAATTCCTGTTCCTTAAAGTATAGAGCTATATGATCCAGCAATCCCACTTCTGGGTATATATCCAAAGGAAACAAAATCATTATCCCAAAGAGATATCTGTATTCCTGTGTTCATAGCAGCATAATTCACAATAGTCAAGGCATGGAAACACCTTATGTGTTCATTAACAGACAAATGGATAAAGAAGATGTGATGTACATATGACAGAATATTATTCAGTCTTTAAAAAGAAGGAAATTCTGTTATTTGCCACGTGGATGAAACTGAAGGGTATTATGCTGAATGAAATAAGTCAGGGGGCACCTGGGTGGTTCAGTCGGTTGCATATCCAACTTCAGCTCAGGTCATGATCTCGTGGCTCATGAGTTTGAGCCCCACATCAGGCTCTGTGCTGACAGCTCAGAGCCTGGAGCCTGCTTTGGATTCTGTGTCTCCCTCTATCTCTGCCCCTCCCCCCCAAATAAATAAATATTTTTAAGATTTTTTTAAATAAATCAAACAGAGAAAGACAAATGCTACATGATATCACTTACAGACAGAATCTAAATTTTTTTAAAAAGTCTAACTGACAAAAACAGAAAGTAGAAAAGTAGTTGCCAGGGGCTAGAGTGTAAAGAAAACAGGGTAAGATTGGTAAAAAGGTACAAACATTCAGCTATAAGATGAATAACTTCTAAAGGTTTAGTGTATAACACAATGACTACAGTTGATGACACCATATCATATCACTGAAATTTGCTGAGAGAGTAAAACTTAAATGTCCTCACACAAAAAAAGTAAATGTGTGAAGTGATGGATATGTTAATCAATCCGACAGTGTGAATTTCTTTACATACAATCACCGTATTGTACACACTAAATATCTTATAGCTTTAGTTGTCAACTATACCTCAATAAAGTCAGACAAAATCAAGCATAGAGCTATAAAAATAACGAAAAGGACCTCAAAAGTCATCTTACTCCATCTTTTCACATCCCAAAGAGAGGGATGCACATAAGCAAGTCTAGGCCAACAAAAAGGTCACTACATTTGTAATGTGATTTGAATGACATTGCTTAGGTCAACATGTCTCCTAATCTTTCCTCCACTCACCCACCCTGGTAGAGCCTTCCTTCCCCTCCTCCCTGTCCTGAAATGCCCGACATGAGTCGTTTACTCCAAGTCAGAGTATTCTCTTAGAGGAATTCTCTCTCCAGAAACACTGTTGAGTAGCATATAACTTCTACTGGAAAAAACAAGAAGGACCCTGACTGGGGTGAGGGATGAGAGAGGAGAGCCCTCTCCTTGCACCACTCATCCCACCCTTCAAAACACAAAGGAACTTACAGGGTTTACTACTTGTCACTTTTAGTTCTTGAGGGATTATGTAGCAAGCCCGATGAGAGAGCTCTAGAAAAAGGAAGTTTCCAGAACTATACAGAGAAGACAGGAGGAAGACAAGAGTGAGATTTCTCTTTTAGCCTAACCTTATTTCCTAGTTATCTTTGTCCACCAGACAATGTTCTATTTTGTAGGAGTCTACAGTCATTTCTGTAGCTGTTAAACCCTTTTAGTAGTATGTCACCGGGACCCTGCTACAATTTCCCATGGAACACTGACTACTCTAGATCAGGTACAAAGAAAGGTATGATCATCTTTCTTAATATTACCAAAATAATGTATTTTATTGCAGTTTGATGCAGAAAGGCGGAAAACTACCAGATAAAGGAAGGATAGCCTTGTCCTCTGTTGTATCACCAATGAGGAGCACAGTGCTTGGCAATCGGTCCTGCTCACGAAGTATTTGTTGAATGGATAGACAGATGAATGAATACATAAACAATGAGTTCCATCCAGGTTTTTAACAACTGCCTAGATCTAAAGATACACAGAGTAACAATTAATAAACAGTAACACATTCCTCTAAATAATCTTGCAGGAAACATAAATGCAACATATAAGAACAGGTGCAAAGCAAACCAGAGTTTATGCATTCATTTTCCATTCATAAAAACTAAAGAGAGTCACCTGTATTTCAGCCAGTCTTTCAACTAGTTACACCCAAGAACAACAATGATGTCACGAACACCACTGAACACAAAGGGCAATGATATGAAATAAATGTTCAGCAAATAAAACTGTGCCAAACATAATAACAGGATCCCTGATCCAAAGAAGGAAATCTAAAGGAAGAACTCATTCAAATAACACTATCGGGTTGAATTTAAAGGTTATAGGGTAATGTTTTCTGAATTTTGCAATTTTGTTAAACCCCAAATTTCATTTTCATTTATTTGAACCCTAAATAAGCATGTGAGTCCATGTAAATGCATGCATACAATTATTCCTATCAAAATAACACAGAAAAAAAAAAAACATGAACCCCTAAAAAGAAGCAACTGTTCTCAGTTTACCGTATGTAACAGATACCCGGTAACAGTGATCAAAGACTTAAAGTTCTGTTTGCCCTGAGAATCCCTGAGAAAACACTGCAGTCCGGGTAGGGAAGGTTCACTGAGTTCAGCCCGAGAACGGAAAGTGCATCTTGGCAACTGGCGCTTCCTTAATCCCAGGCTGACTTCACATCGATTACTTCATAATACCAAATAATCGCAGTGACGCTAACAGCAATCAAGAGGGCAGTAATGACAGTTTCTGAGTAACCACATATAGCGACAGACAAAATCCTCCCACCACTTCTCACAGTTCCCAACTCTCAAGCATGTGACCCACATTACGTAAATTCCCTTCCACTCTCGCTGAACCAGCATCTGCTCAGGGTCTCCCACTGAATTCAAGATGCGCCGTCAGGCATTGACTGAGGTTCCTTGCCCTGTAGCTAATGGATTTTTCCATAGTCTTCTTACTAAGATCAGTCACTTGCTGGTATGTCCACTGTCAAAAATTGTGACACCTAACAACAGTGAAAAACTGACGTAGGTGTCAGCCAAAAAGAACGAACATAGGTGCTTGGATACTAGACAGCTCAGCATCCAACAGGGGTGCAGACCTGGTTAATTTCTCATTGTTGGGCTTGAGGCAAATTGAAACTGTAAAAGGAAAGCTGTAAAACATTAAACAGAGATGTCAGGTGAGTGCCACATGGCTAAGAGATGCTCAGTGATACTAAGTAGTGTGTCCACAACTTCAACAGAGAAATGCCCTGTTGCAAGTGACAGAGAGGGGAAAAAAAAAAATCTGTCTAGACAGTATCCTCTCTAAGCCAATTTCATCTGTCTGGCCACTCTCTGACAGAATCTCTTTACAGCTGTTTTATAACCCATAACAATCCTTCGATCTTACACGGGGCTTTTCTTCCGAGGGACTCAAATGCTTTGCAGGCTTTATCGCCCAAGCTTACACTGCTGGCTCAAGAGAAAGCAAGCTTGATAAAGCAGCTTTGTTTTCCTTAAAGCCTACATAGCTAGTGTTAAAACTGCCTTACAGGCTTAAATATCATAGCAGAGTCTCAAATGGCTTTATGAAACCCAGAATTTTTGACTCTCTATGTCAGCCCTGTTTGATTTGTTGCAAACATTTCTGCCTAAGGTTACCGCAACCAAGAGTTTTAATTTTGTTCGGGACCAGAACCATGAGTTAACTCCCAACAAAATCAAATAGGACATATGGGAGAAAAGTCGCCCCATGATCTCACCCTGAGTGATCTGACTCTGCTACAAAGTTGGTCACCATTAATTTAATAGGCAGCTCCCACCAAGGTCTTCAAATGTGTCTCATTCCATCTTTATCACAGTTTAGACATTTTTTGATTTCCAGAAGCTAGAGTTGTAACTGGCATCCCTTGAGTGTTACTAATGAGCCAAAGGGAACCTTGGTTGAGAACACATCATCCCAATAGTAGATGGAGGAAGAACCCCAGCAGTGATACTTGCACCCAACCTACACGGCCTCTCCTTGATTTACAGGAAGAAGAGGCTCTTGCCTGCACTTTCTGCCTCTCTGAAATAGCAAGCATCAATTTGAGTCATTGTCTTTTGTTTTAAGTGTCACACTTCTCTTTTTAGTGGACCTTTTCTTTCCTTTACAAGGTTTAACATTAATCCTAAGGTAAACAAATTAGAGCACAGGAAGAAGAGAAAGAATACCAGGGGAAAAAAACTGGGTGGCTTGGCTGGGTGGATGCTGAGTACGTATTAGTCTTTCTCCTGCTTGCCCCTTAAAGGGAGTGATTCAGACACATCCCAGTGAGATATTTCTAAAAGAAGAAACATTTGTTGGCATGTATTTTCCTGGCAATCCCTATACAAATATAATCAAAAGCCACGGTAGCAAAATGGTTTCCACAGTAGAAGAGAGACTTTGGATGACACTGCTTTTATTGTCCAGATTTTTTTAAACTGGGATATGAAGTTGGGTATAAGACTTAAAAGCCAGAAAAGGAAAACTTAAACTTGCTTTGAGGATACGAAACAAATCTCCAGCAGATGGCTCTCTGGTATCGCAAGGGGTTGAAGAACCCCAGGAGCTTCAGAAATAATATCTATCAAATTCAGCAGCTCACAATGTTAAGATGACTCAAAATTTATAGGATTCAATTATATTTGTAAAATCTTAAATATTCCTGCCAAATAACTGCTTTTATATTTTATCATGTAATACTAGATATATAGAATATATAATATTTATATTATTAAGCTTACTAATGACATGAACCCCAGAGGACTTAAGAACTGGAATATTCTAGCTCTGGCTTCCCAAAGTAGATTTAAAGAATCATTTAAGTTTATTGAATTCCCTCTTACCTGCCTGAGTGCAGATGTTGGTATGCATTCCAATGAAAGGAAATGAAATAATGTTCAACCCCACAATGGGATGCAAGAAATCTAAACAAATTCCCACTGAATTTCTAGCAGAATACAACTGGCAACCACTTCTTTGTTCACATAAAAAAATGTGCAGCTTCCGACCCAAAATAAGCCCTGGATTTAAAATAATAACAACATGGGGCTCCTGGGTGGCTCAGTCAGTTAAGTGTCTGACTTCAGCTCAGGTCATGATCTTGCGGTCCATGAGTTTGAGCCCCATGTCAGACTCAGTGCTGTCATGACAGCTCAGAGCCTGGAGCCTGCTTTGGATTCTGTGTCTCCCTCTCTCTGCCCCTCCCCCACTCATGCCCTGTTTCTCTGTCTCTCAAAAAAAAGAAAATAAACATAAAAAAAAGAAAGAAAAAATGATAACAACAAAAAGCAGGACAAGTCAAGTAGCAAGCACATCAATTAAACAAGATAATGTTCCTTAGACCACACATTCCATCAGTCATCATTTACCTAATACCTGGTACCTACAGGCCAATGTGGAAGAAGGATGGGTCCCTGTCCACCTGCCCTTAAGGAGGTCTGGAGAACTCCTCTAAGAGCACAAACTGATGATCAATGAGGAAGAAAGACTCTTGTGGGGTGTGCATACTAATAAAAATGAAATGGGATAGGTAAACATGTGAATTGATTGCTAACACTTTAAAAATCAGAATATTTCACATAAAAATCAAATTTTCAGCTTATCTTAAAAAACATCCAAGATCTGGCATCACTGAGCTCACACACTCCTCTTGGCAGCAATACAAACAAGATCTGTCTGGATCCGAGGGAGTATGAGCTCTCTACCACACCACACTCAATACTCCCTGCTGTCTTAAACGCCTTCCTCTTTGCTTACTTACATGGTCCACCTGGCAGCTGGCCCATGGATGCATGGAGAGGATGTGAATATCTCATTGTAACAATTAATACATAGTTGTGCATGATAAGTGGTATGTAATTTTAATTGATAAATGATGTAAAACAGTCATATTTATTATGCATTTACTCCAGGTCAAGTAAGTATTTACTACATGCAAGATCTCTTTTTATTCTTACAGTAAGAGATAGAAACATCAATAGCCCTCCTATACACAGATAGGAAAACTGAAGTCTAAAGAAATGAAACAATTTGGCTGATATCACAATGCTTAGTCATCATGGAGCAAAGACTTAAACATAGGTATGTCCATGTAAGATCAGAACCAGAGCTATTTTCCAGTAGTCTATACTGCTCTTCTATGTAGGCCAAGTGGTCTGAGAGGCCCATAAAGGAAGATGAGCTTGAGCTGAACTGTTTCTATTTCTTCTTCCTGTCCTCTATTAACTTTAACTTCATAGTGTTCTGTTTATAGAGTAGCAAAGCACTATTATTTATTACAAAATGTGGTAGAGTAGGCCTATTATCATACAGCTATATTTTTTTTATGGTGAGAACAGTCTTGCACTGCCTAGACATAAATCATATCATGTTTTTAACAGAGATGGACTGTCCTCATGAGGGTGGGATGATGTCAATCATGACAGTTGTCTGGTTGTCATTTGCCCAGGGATTGAAAGTGTGTCCTTCAACCTGTAAAGCAAGACAGATAATAGGGATGTGGGATTGGGGATTCCCTACTTGGTGGTGGGCCCTCGAGGAAATTTACATCTCAGCCTTGGCTCTTCCGTGTGGGGGCAGACAAAACAAAGAAGCTACCCTCTGTATAGGAAACAAGCCAAGAGCTGAGTACCCAGAAGCCTAGCAAGGTGCTTGGAAATTATTCTAATACTTTGGGTATAGAATATAAAAAACCTTCTCAGCGTGTGGAATGGGTCAGGGCCTGGGAGTCCTGGGAGCTTATTAGCTAAGGTAAGATCAGAGAGAAATTCGTACCTTATTAGCCTAATTCACTTTGTGTTTCTTTTATTTTCTTGGTTTATTTGCTTTGCATTTCTTTAGGTTTGAGCCAAGTCTTTTAAAATTTCTACTAATTTCAATTGGAACAAGTGAGAGGGTTTTCATTTATCCTCGAGCTAGAGTTTTAATAGGAAATAGGACCTCTCAGAGAACATGATGCAGATACCTTGAGAAAATCAAGGGAGCAGAATCAGACCCTCTGCCAACCTGGAGAATCTCCTTCTCATATTAAAACATAGGAGATCTAGGGCACCTGCATGGCTCAGTTGGTTAAAGTGTCTGACTTTGGCTCAGGTCATGATCTCACAGTTCATGTGCTCGAGCCCCGTGCCAGGCTCTGGACCTCGGACTCTGTGTGTTTGTATGTGTCTCTCTCTGCCCCTGCCCCACTCTCATTCTTTCTCTCTCTCTCTTTCAAAAATAAACATTAAAATTTTTTTAATTAAAAATACATTTTAAAAAACATTGGTGATTCTTTACACATTTTTTAGAGAAGAAATTTCCATACACTATTTTGTTTGGAGATACCAAACAATGTAGAAGGAGGCACTATGGCTGAAGAAGAAAAGGCACTGGTTAATGTAGACAGAATCAACGTAAATCTTTCAAGACAAATGCAATGTTGCCAAGTGAACATTCTTAAAATCTTGTAAGGCCATTCAAATTGGTGCATTATATTTTTATTCTAATATGTTCCTTTGGGGTTATGTATACACTTAAGTGATAAGAAGTAGTCTGGTGCCAAAACAACTTCATGGTTGTGAATACAGCCTGATAAAGTGTAGTTGATAATATGCTTACATTATTTTATACATTGTTAAGGTTTGTGATTGCTTGTACTCTCATGCAACAAAATTATCTTATTTACACCAGTAAAAGGAGAGCTATGTCTAGCCTCATATTGAAAACTCATGCCTTTATGGGGCACCTGGGTGGCTTAGTCGATTAAGCGTCCGACTTTCGCTTGGGTCATGATCTCGCGGTTCGTGGGTTCGAGCCCCGCGTCGGGCTCTGTGCTGACTGCCAGCTCAGAGCCTGGAGCCTGTTTCAGTCTGTGACTCCCTCTCTCTCTGACCCTTCCCTGCTCACGCTGTCTCTCTCTCTCTCTCCTAGAAATAAATAAAAATATTAAAAAAAAAAAAAAAGAAAACTCATGCCTTTAAAAAATGCCTTAATTTTCTGCAAACATCTGAAATGCCTTTGAAATCTCCATAGTCTATTATGTGGTTATAAGCTACATATTTGCTTCAAGAACTGCACAAAACCACCACATGTGGAAAGCCTTGTTTGGACCAGTCCTCACAAGGATTCTCAACTCTGGAGTATGAGCCCAGATGAATCACTCAGAACCGATCCTTCTGCCTGGGATTCTGAACATCCTCTTCAAGAGAGACACAGTACAGTTTCTTATAAATCAAGTATTTGTTAGTCCGAGACTGAGTATCTGGTTTCCTCTTCTTCATTGAAAAGCAGTTGTTGCTTCTGTTATTAAAAACTATCCTTAAGAGGGCTGGTATCCAAAATCTATAAGGAAGTCACCAAACTCCACACCCAAAAAACAAATAATCCAGTGAAGAAATGGGCAGAAGACATGAACAGACTCTTCTCCAAAGAGGACATCCTGATGGCCAACAGACACATGAAACGATGCTCACCGTCACTTATCATTAGGGAAATACAAATCAAAATCACACTGAGATACCACCCCATATCGGTCAGAGTGGCTAAAATGAACAAATCAGGAGACTGTATAGATCCTGGCAAGGATATGGAGAAACGAGCACCCTCCTACACTGTTGGTGGGAATGTAAACTGGCACAGCTGCTCTGGAAAACAGTGTGGAGTTTCCTCAAAAATTAACAATAGAACTCCCCTATGACCTAGAAATAGCACTGCTAGGGATTTACCCAAGGGATACAAGAGTGCTGATGCATGGGAGCACATGTACCCCAATGTTTATAGCAGCACTTTCAACAATAGCCAAATCATGGAAAGAGCCTAAATGTCCATCAACTGATGAATGAATCAAGAAGACGTGGTTTATCTATACAATGGAATACTACCTGACAATGAGAAAGAATGAAATCTGGCCATTTGTAGCAACATGGATGGAACTCGAGGGTGTTAATGCTGAGTGAAATAAGTCAGGCAGAGAAGGACAGATGCCATATGTTTGCACTCATAAGTAGAACAGAAGAAACTTAACAGAGGACCATGGGGGAGAGGAAGGGGAAAAATAGTTGGGAAGAGGAAGGGAGGCAAACCAAGAGAAACTCTTAAATGCTGAGAACAAACTATGGGCTGATGGGGGAGGAGGAGAGGGGAGGGGGGGAGATGAGCATGGAGGAGAGCACTTGGAATGAACACTGGTGTTATATAGAAACCAACTTGACAATAAACTATAAAAGAAAAAAACCCACAAAAGATGAAAAAAAAAACTATCCTTAAGAAATAATTCATCAAGGGGCACCTTGGTGGCTCAGGCAGTTAAGTGTCTGACTTAAGCTCAGGTCATGATCTCAGAGTCCATGGGTTTGAGCCCTATGTCGGGCTCTGTGCTGACAGCTCAGAGCCTGGAGCCTGCTTCAGATTCTGTGTATCCCTCTCTCTCTGCCCATCCCTGGCTTGCTCTCTGTCTCTCTCTCTTTAAAATAAATAAATATTTTTTAAAAAAGAAATAATTCATCAAACCAATAAGCTAAATTAGAAAACTATGCTTGATTACATGTCTATAAACCTGATTGCTCATGTGGTGTATGTGGTTATCTAGTCACCACTCTTTAGAATGTTTTCTATATTTTTGGGTTTGTCATCACTTATTTTTTATAAATATCAATAGAACAAAGAGTGTGTATATGTGTGTATATATATATATATATATATATATACATGTATATGTATATATGTGTGTGTGTGTATGTATTTATACATATGCAAATCTATCCACACAAATATTCCATGCACATACAAACACAAGACTCACAAGCATAAACATCAATTCCTTATTTCTCTAACCTGGGGCTAAGCTCTCATTCCTAATTCTCAAAGTCCTTTTTTTCTGTAATTTTTGGTATGATACTCTCCCACCCTTTTATTTCTGTTATTTATGTATCTGTCTTAACTCTTCTACTAACATTTACGTAAGATCTACTCCCATTTCTTCTTTTTATTATCTGAATTACCAAATAAATACTTGCTAAATGTGCATGTAAATGAGTGAACAAAACCTCTGAATACAGGGCTAAATCTTCCAAGCCATGATGTAAAATTTCATGTGTGCCTAAGCTTGAGCTTTACTAAGCAGTGTTCACTTTCTGCTTTCTAATGCTGGGCAACAAAGGCTATAAAAAAAAAAAGAAAAGAAAAAAATCAGCTCTAGAATGATGTTTGCTTAATTGTGATTATACCAATAAATGAATGTCTTATGATAAGAAAGCATACTAGAAAACATAGTGAATGTCAGCTATCTTTCTTTAACAGCAGAACTTGTAAGCCAGACTTTGTGGTAATACATCATAATAGTGATTTTAAGTATTTCCAAAATAGGGGTGCCTGGGTGGCTCAGTTGGTTGAGTGTCCGACTTCAGCTGAGGTCATGATCTTGCAGTCCGTTAGTTCAAGCCCCACGTCAGGCTCTGTGTAGACAGTTCAGAGCCTGGAGCCTGCTTCAGATTCTGTGTCTTCCTCTCTGCTACCCGCTCCTTCTCCCACCCCGTTCTCTCTCTCTCTCTGTCTCTCTCTCTCAAAAATAAAGATGAAAAAATCTTTAATATTTCTGAAATACCACTGGCTATGTGAGCATTGGTAGTAGCACACATGGGATGACCATGCTGAGTGCCAAGTAATTTACTGTACTATCCTAAACAACATCCTGGTACTTAAGAACAGATATCTATAATAAATGTCAGAGAAAGTATGATGACTTAAGGACAAGACAACAAAGTGACTTACTATAAGAGGCAATCAATAACTGAAACCACCAGCAATTCTGTGTTTTGTAATCTGCCATGTCATATATGTGAAAATGATACACATATAAAAACAAGATAAAAAAAAGCTCATCCTTCCCCAACATACATGGCAATAGTATTAGATGTTTCCTGTGCTTATGTTAATAGTTATAAAACTATTGTTCTTTATTAAATTCCCATTGTTTTTGCCAGAATATGTATGGGGGGAGGGTAGAGAATCCAGCAGTTAATTCACCAAATCATCACTAAAAATCAAAATCCAGCAAAGAGCATATTCCATCAAATACTCTTTTCCTCATCTTCCCCATTTGCATATCATTTAAGTGGTTTTGTTACTGAAAATGACAAAATGAAATGAAAATGAAATCCAAAACATTTCCAAGAACAAAAGTCAAAACTGTACCCATTCTGAACACAGAGTGATCATCCTTAACCTCACACTGCAGTATTACAAGTAACAGACAACAGTTCAAATTTACTCCTCTGCTTGATCTTTCCTACTAGATTCCACTGAGCAGCACCCAAAAGCAAATCACATCAACTTGGGTTCATAAATATTGTCTCAAGATAAGATTTAAATACTCTGTCTCATTCATCCACTCTAGCTGCCTTCTGAGTTTACAAGTTACATGAGAATCGAGAAAATAATAGCAAAACACTCTCTGAAAAGGAGTGCATCTTGGGAAGATCAGAAATATTGATTTGGTGAATTAAGTGCAAGTGAAGAGCAAACACTTCTCTACATGAGTTTTTAAGTATCCTCAATGGAGCTAGCGAAGAAAAGCAGCTCTGAGACTTTCCCATAATGCCACTTAAAGAACGCATTTCCCAATTCATTTCTGACTGACCAATAAAAAATAAAGCATCTTGTCTTCAGTAGCAACTATGAAGCCTCCATACTGCCAGAACTACCATTCACTCATCTGAATGAAGGCATACTTTTCCAACATCACTTGCATCTGAAATTTCTATGTTATCAGTAGAGAGAATCCTAGGACAGAGACAGAGCTGACAACTCTGAATAAGAAAGGAGAGATAACACCACTATCTCTGCAGCAGAGGAAATTAGAAGGTGCTGCAAATATATAATGGAAATGCTCTCAGAAGAGTGTGGAAAATAACCATGAAATTAAATACACACACACACACACTCACAAAGGCAGGAAAATGGATGTCACCAGAATAGATCAAGCAACAAATGACATAATAGTGAAAGCCTTCTGCCCTATGTGTGCTGCCTGACTGGGAAAAGATGGCAAAAATGCAGTTTTTTAAAAATCTAAATATAAGGGTGGCCAAAACAGTCTTCCAAAAACAGGGGGAAAAACTCAGAAAAGAAAAAAATTAAAGTTAAATGGTATATTTGGCCTTATTTTTTAAAAATCAAGATGTTAAAAAAAGGTTAAATAGGACTTTCCTGCTGCTACTAAAAATTAAAAATGTATAACATACATTATAAGTTTTACAAAGCAGGTAATTCTCTACCAAGTCAATTACTGTGAGTTTGTTCCATGAAGCTGATAATAAATGGGCCTTTGGAAACATGAGGAAATGGGAACTGTTTAATGGCACTGAATTATATAGCCCCAACACTCAGTCTATTATGCCTATAGAAAGACATTAAATAGGATCAGTTAGATCAAGAATTCACCTTTACCTGCCCAGAGATACTGGTATTTCTTCTTCTCTTGCAGAAGAGCAATAAGCTACCCTAGAGTCATCATGGGGAGAACCTAAGCTAATTCATCATGTTCCAAGTCTGTCTGGTCAGCACCATGGTGAGCACCAAATAGTTTCTCATTTACCACTAGCTGGAAGGCTCAACTACTGACTTCCAAACATTAAGGGAGAAGTCTGGGGGTGGGAAGGGTGAAGAAGGATTACCAAAACCTAATCACAAGATCTAAGAGACCTTTGCTTTTGTACTTTTACCTCCTACATGTACTTAGAAACCTAGTACTTGGTACATATAAACCTACAATTGATTTTTTTGCTGAATACTGAATTGTTAAAGCAATAACCTTCCACCCTACAGAATTATTGTTAAAATTTTACAGCACAGATAAATTTCCATTTTCTGTGGGAATACAAGAAAGGTTAAAATAAGTCTGATTTATTCAGAATAAATAGATATCCTCTGTTGGATTTCTAAAATACCAAAAGCAGAACTACTCTAGGTAAGATATATTGAAAGACCTAGTTCATTTGATATTAGGGTTAAAATATTAGGGTTCAAATATTCTAAAATATTCTAAAGATTAAAAAAACTCCAAGGAAATTTTCATAAGTAATCAGAAATTGTTAACTTTCCATTTTGGAGCAGAGAAAGACATTAATATTCAACAACAAAAGGATGTCAAACTCTACAGAGATCATGTCCAAAAATCCATTTATGTAGTTATATATATGCAACTAACTTGCCATTATGCTATTTTGAATAAGAAATTAGAACACTTTTGTCACATTTATTTCAAAAATGATGACTGCAGCTCGAGTGCAGTTATGCCTGAGATAAGTATAATGCATTTTTTTATCATACTGAAAACATTGATCCCCTAAATAAATAATAATAATAATAATAATAATAATAATAAAAAGGAAGTAAAACGTGTCAGGCAAGGTGACAGATAAACCATTATCCCTTCAAAACTTAAACTATTCTTGCTGACAACGTAAAAGACCTACTGAAATAGGCACAAAGTGGTATGCACTTATAGAGGCAGTTTCTTCTGAGACTGAGAAATGTAAAACACATCGCAACTTCTCCCACTCTCCCAAAGCACATCTCTCAAGTGGGTATTACAGAGACAGAGCATGTCTGCCTTCAGAGCCTACTGGTGAACTTCTCAGAAACAGACCCTTCACATGTGCTGAACTGCATTCCTATATATATATATACGTATATATATATGTATATATGTATACGTATACGTATGGATATGTATATATACATATATACATATATATACATATATACATATATATACGTATATATATATGTAGTGAATGTGACCTGTATATATATATATATAACCTGCCACACTTGTGAATGTGACCTGAAATAGGGTATTGGCAGATACAATCAACATAAGATGAAGCTACTGGAGTGAATCCTAATCCAATGGCTGGTGTCCTTGTAAGATGAGGGAAATTCGGGCACAGAGTCACACTGAGGGATAACAGTCAGGTGAACATGGAGGCAGGCATTGCAATTATGTTGCCATAAGCCAAAGAACACCTCATCAGAAACTAGAAAAAGCAAGGACTAATTACCCACCCAGAGGCACTGGAAGGAGCATGACCCTGCCTACACCTTGATTTCAGACTTCCAGGATCCAAAACTACAAGAGAATAAATTTTTATTGCTTTAAGCCATCCAGTTTGTGGTATTTTGTTATGGTAGCCCTAGAAAACTAATACAGTCAGTGATTATGCTGTAGAGCCATAAAGGAGGAAACAAAGACAGGGTGCCAAGTAGATACAATCTGAGGTTCGTCTGAGCCACTACTTATCCCTTAAAGGATAAACATCCAGAAATTTCCACAAAGGTCCTTGCTCCTTGGGTGTCTGGTATCTAATAACGGCAAGTCTTGCCCATATCCCACTGAGAAAAATACTCTACTCTCTGGAGAAATGCTTTTGTCCTCTAGTGGGAAAGAAGATACTAATAACATATAAAAAGTTGAATAATATAATTAATAAACACACATCTCTAAACTGGAAAATTGTAGGTCATTTGTCAACACAGAGATTAAAACTTGAAAGATAGGTAACTTGATATAGCACACAACCCACTGCTCTAGGTAAGAATAAATTATCTCCCTCTGGGTATAATCCTATGATAGAATTAAAATCCTTCACCCAAAGGTCTCAAGCACATGGTGAAGAAACATGCATTGAAACTGGAGGCCAATACATACGGAAATCTAGTAGGTTTATCTGTTTAAATAGGTGTAGTCACTTCAGTTTCCAGAGAAGTAGAAGTACCAAAATAAAACTAATTGTGATGTTATTAATGTACACTAGTTAAACATAAATTGTGTACTTCCTGGGATCTAGAAGAAAAGGTGTGCTCATTCAAAACCCTACCTTAAGCCCAACAATGTAGCTGAAAGAATACTTTTAAACTAAAAATGTATTCCCTAAGCCTTGATGAGGATAGTAATTTAGATCAAAAACTGACAAAATACATTCTCAAAAAGAAGCTGGAACTGAACTGTGGAGAAGAAGAGCACTAAAACTCCAGGACATCTTAGGCAAGTCAAGAAAATTCTCACATATTTCAACGCAACTGCCATCATCTACTAAATTTAGAAAATTATTGCAGTTTCACAAGTATGGATTACTCACAAATATATTTTTTTTCCTCTGATTTAATGAGCCCTGCCGGGTAAAGCTGTCATCTCTAACGCAGGTTAATTTGGGGAAACCTGCTTTTTCCAGATGGCGCCAAGGAGAGCAGACAGCTAATATGAGATTAATCTCAAAGTCATACGGTTTTTATCTCAATGTGGAGTGCAAGAGCTATCAGCCTCTGAGCTTGCTTTGATCCATTTCTTAAATCAGCATTCTACTATGGAGCTCTCCACACTACTAAAATGTCATGTTTCCCTGCCAGAAAACTGTGAGCGTTACCCTGAAAAAGTCTGAGAGAGTCGGCAGCAAACCTGGATGAACTACCTTCCCTGCTATCCAGCAGACAAAATATTAGATAATAGCACATCCTATGTCTTTACTGCATCAAACTCATGGATAATTTAGTGCCCAAAAGCTTACCTGTCATCAGATGAGAAACTCACCATTACAGACCTCTGGATATTCTGCACTTTCAACTAAAAGCTGTTCACCTGCCAAAATCCTGATTAAATGACCTCTCATCGTATTTCCAATCTTCTTATTTGTGAATGTGCAGCTGTGCTCCAAGCATCCTTTTCACACTCAAAGCCAGTGTCTTGGAAAGTATAATTTGGCATGAATTTCTCAGTCTTAATAGGTAAAGAGACTACCCATCACCAAACAGTACAACATCCTTTGAACATCCCAGAGATGTTCATAAAGAAGAAAAATCCAGCACTAACAGCCAGAGCAGTGCTGTGAAAATACAATCCACATTAAAACATCCACCTAGGAAAATCTGGTGGGGAAACTTGAATTCTCCATTTACACCAGTATCCTCAATCCAGCCTGAAGATTTAAATCTAAATGTGTATACCAGATCGCATCCTATACCAGCTGAATCAGAATCCACTGGGAGGAATCAGCCATTAGGATTTTTTAAACCCTAAAGCTCCCCCAAGCAATCCTAATGTTCATTTACAGTTAAGAACTATTGATCTAGACAAGGGGCTAGCAGGCTTTTTCAGTAAAGGGCCATATCACAAATGTTTTACGCTTTGTGGGCATTCAGTCTCTGTAACAACTACTCAACCCTGCTAACCTGGCACAGAAGTAGCCACAGACAACATGTAAATGAGCAAATGTAGCTAGGTCCCAATATTTAGGAACACTGAAATTTGAATTTTATTTAACTTTCACATGTCACAAAATGTTACTCTTCTTTTAATTTTTTTTCAATCATTTAAAAATGTAAAGATCATTCTTAACATGCAGATCATACAAAAGCAGATGGCAGGTTGGAATTGGCCAGGCCGTGGTTGACTGACCCATGATCTACACTGTAGATGGACTATATTCTCCTTAATCTTTTCTCAAGATAACATTTGCTCAGTGACTCAATCAGGCCCAGAATAGATTCTCTTCAAAGTATAGGTACCTTCAGATTCAAGCTGTTCCAGGCCAAATGAGGCGGCTGTATTAACATAGCTACTGGATGGAACAATGGTTCTTGTCTCAGAGGATGCCTCGAAATCAGAAAGTGCTGGGAAAACGCTGGGTGCTTCCTCCAATATTCCAGGGGGAGTCACTGGAGAGCCCAGAAGTGGTGTGAACAATTCCTCATTTGGCTCTGTGATGGTGTCCATTAGATCTGTCAAACACAAGAGAGAGGACCTGACCCAAAGATGATCATTAGGGGGAAATGTATATATGTATTTTTTTTCTTTTGAAGCAAGAAGTGATTCATGAAACCAGTACCTTATATACAATAAGTTTGGCACTTAGACAAGCCCTCTCTTCCCATATACATCAGTCCAGCTATGCAAGGCAAACGCTTTACCGTCCAGGAAAATGTATTATCTCAAATCAGAACTTCCTTTTAAAATTTTAATACCTCACTTATTCTATTGACAATAGTACGGATTTTGCAAGATTTTAGATAATTTCCTACCAAAGATAGGAAATTTAACAAAAAATTATTAGGGGTCCGTGGGTGGTTCAGTTGGTTAAGCATCTAACTCTTGGTTTCAGCTGAGGTCATGATCTCACAGTTCATGAGTTCGAGCCCTGGGGCTCTGTGTGGACAGTGTAGAGCCTGCTTAGGATTCTCTGTCTTCTTCTCTCTCTGCCCTTTCTTCACTCACACTCTCTCTCAAAAATAAGTAAATAAACATTAATGAAATATGTTTTAAAAATTATTAAAATATATGCCAAGAACTACTTTTAAAAATCAAGTCAAAGAGTAAGCGTATCTAGAACATGCTCAAGGTTTAGCTCCAGGTTTTCCCCTATATAAAAAAAAAAACCCTTGAATAGCATTATTTTGCACATCTGGTAGATCATCAGGATCTCTGAGGTCATTTTTTAAAAATCGATAGTCATGCTTTCCACATATCCCAACTTACTGAACCTGAATCTCCTTGGTAGTGAAGACCGAGCAACTTTTTTTTTTAAACTTCCAGGATATGGATTCACAGACTCTCACATACATGGCTGCTGGGAGTATACATTGGTGCAATGACTTTGGAAAAGACTTAGGCATTGCTCCTTGAAATTGAACATTCATACCTAAAGCCCAGCAATTCAGTTCTTTGGTGTATAACCAAAAGAAACTCCTGCACATGTAACAATGGAGAATATGCAAGAGAATATGCATAGGGCAGCAATCAGTGTTCACAACAGCCAAACCTGGAAATGACCCAAATGCAAATTGCTAGAAGAGACTGGATAAAGATTAGATGCATAAACTGTGGTCCATTTTCATAATGGAATATTATAAACAGTCAAAACAAAGAATCGCATTAAGGGAATCTTAGCCATAGAATATTAAGTAAAACAAGTCCCCAAAAGCTTATCTGCAGCACTATACTGTTTTTATAAAGTTAAAAAATAGTGAAATTTTTGAATGCATAATTTTATGTATTTGCTTAAACTAAATGAAAAGGAGATCAAGGAAATGAGGAACACAAGATTCAGGATGAGAGTTAGCAGTCAGAGGAGGGAAAAGCTGAGGTGAGATTACATGGAAGTTACTGGCCAGGCCCTATGGGTTTTTTGGAGAGGTAGGATTAGGAGATATTTATTACATTATTAAAACAATAACTCAGTTAATAAATAAAGCCTATTTGCTTAACCAACAAATAATAAGACAAAGACATGAGGTCCAAACATAATTAAATAATTATAATTTTTATAATCCCCAAGCAATTCTGAGGATCACCAAGATTTGAAAATTTTGCTGTCCTTAAGATATCAGAGCATTTGAAGGTCTCCTTTATAGAAATCACTTTGTATACAGTATTTCAAATCCTTAAAATAACCTCTAAGATGGGTAGGCATGGGGTGCCTGGGTTGCTCAGTTGAATGACTGACTTTTGATTTTGGCTCAGGTCATGGTCTCCTTGCTAAGCATGGAGCCTGCTTGGGCTTTTCTCTCTCCCTCTCTCTCTTTCTCTGCCTCTCCCCTGCTTGCACACATGCACTCTCTCTCTCTCTCTCAAAATAAAAAATAAGCTTAAAAATAAAATAAGCTTAAAAATAAAATAAAATAAAATAAAATAAAATAAAATAAATATAAGATAGGACAGCAGGGGCACCTGAGTGGCTCAGTCAGTTAAGCGTCCGACTTCAGCTCAGGTCATGATCTCACAGTTCATGAGTTTGAGCCCCACATCGGGCTCTGTGCTGACAGCTCAGAGCCTGGAGCCTGCTTTGAATTCTTTGTCTCCCTCTCTCTTTCTCTGCCCATCACCTGCTCATGCTCTGTCTCTCTTTCTTTCAAAAATAAATAAACACTAAAAAAATTTTTTAAGGGGCGCCTGGGTGGCTTAGTCGGTTAAGCGTCCGACTTTCGCTTAGGTCATGATCTCGCGGTTTGTGGGTTCGAGCCCCGCGTCGGGCTCTGTGCTGACTGCCAGCTCAGAGCCTGGAGCCTGTTTTAGTCTGTGACTCCCTCTCTCTCTGACCCTCCCCTGCTCATGCTGTCTCTCTCTCCCTCACTCCTAGAAATAAATAAAACATTAAAAAAATTGAAAAAAAATTTTTTTAAGATAGGTAGGCATTATTTAGAGATGTACAAACCAGGGTTAGAGACATTAAGAAATCTGCTTGAGACCACAACACTAGTGAGGGCCAAAGCTGGGATTCAAACTCTGGTCCTCACTGTTTTCACTTCACCCCCTGGCTCCTAGCAGCCAGAGCTGTCAAACAAGGAGGGAGTTCTCAGAAAGTCTCGCCTTCACAGGCCCCAGTGATGAGCCACCAGGAGACTTTGCTTTGGAAAGTAACCCCTCATCCTTTCAGGCTTTGCCACATCTCCCCAGATTAACAGTGCGTTCACTTGCATTTTCTGTTCACTCTCCAGGTGAGTGGAGGCAGATGGCATTATATCTGCCTCACTCATCCTATTCCTTATAACCCAGAAAAGACCCACCCTCAAAATTCTGAGTCCAATTCCCTCCCTTACAAACCTTCCAGAGCAGAAGTAACTTCAAAAGACAGAGGCACGGCTGTAGTTGAAAGCGTAGTGGCCAGAGGCTCCCGTCTCCTCGATAGCTGAGTAACGGCAGGAGCACCAGATGTGGCAGAGAAGGGCTCTTTTCCTTCCTCGGTCTTACCATTTTCTCTGGTAACCTCGAGGGTAGAAACCTGCTGCTCCTGTGTCACTAATGATAAAGTGGCTTCTGCTTCCTGAACAACTGTTGTCATCTCTTGAGTGATGATGTCTTAAAAGGGAGGAAACAACATTTTAAAATAGACAAATTCCCTATACCTTAAAAAGTCACTCTATAATTAATAAACTGGAAAAAAAAAAGAAGAAGATAGCTATTTCAGAGTATGAGAGAGCAAATGGATTGCTCAGATACAAAATGCCAGTAAATAAACATTTTCAGTGCTGCTGCTTTCAGGAGCAATGAGTCGATCTGAGACCGAGATATATAAGTTAACATAAAAAACATACACTGAAAGACAAAACAGACTAGGAAGATCAACGGCTGAGCTCCCTTTTATGAATATCAATGTAACCAGTCTGTTAAGAAACAAATTATACAGAACTAAGTTATATTCAAAAGTTCTCAGAAGCATTTATATATATTAATTTTTGCATTTGCATTTCTGATGGGGAAAAGGGAAGTTAACATTTTGAATCAAGGAATAATAATTACAGTAACTAATATTTATGTAGTTTCTATTATATGCTACATATATGCACTGTTAAGTACATGATGAGTGTTATTTTACTTCATCTGCCAAAATGCACAAAGGAGTGGTAGATACTAATATCATTCCATGGAAGCCATACATCATAGCGGCCATGAATGAAAGCTTTAGAGTCAATTTGCCTGGGTCTGAACTCCAGCTCATCCTCTACTAGCTGTGTAACCTTAAACAAATTCCTTAACATCTCTGGGCCTTGAGTTTCCTCAGCTGTAAATTGGAAATAATAGTAGTATCTATCTCATAGAGTTGTTACCAAGATTAATTAGATAATACATGAAAAAACTTAGCACATATTCCAATATGTCAGCTATTATTATCCCACTTTACAAACTACTTAGGTTGAGAGAAGCTACATAGTTAGTGTTCTTAACTGCTGTGCTAAGTTTGCCTGTCAGTGGCAAGGGATGAAAGGATAAAGATATGAGATACACACACACACACACACACACCCCTACAACAGAGTATTTTTGAGCCCTGAGCAAGAAGAAAACCCTGCTATTGCGCAAGGAATGACTTGAAGTCCAAATCTGTAGAAAATCTGCATTTGCTTTTAAGTCATAAAAGAGAATGAGGGGCGCCTGGGTGGCTCAGTCGGTTAAGCATCCGACTTCAGCTCAGGTCATGATCTCACAGTTCGTGGGTTTGAGCCCCACGTCAGGCTCTGTGCTGACAGCTAGCTCAGAGCTTGGAGCCTGTCTTTGGATTCTGTGTCTCCCTCTCTCTCTAACCCTCCCCTGCTCATGCTGTCTCTATCTCTCTCTCAAAAATAAATAAAACATTAAAAAAAATTCTTTTAAGTCATAAAAGAGAATGAAAAAGACCTCCTGTGGGTCCATTTTCTTTACAACATTATAATCCCCTCAAGCACATTATAAAGACTCTTTGAGTGGGGGCACCTGGGTAGCTCAGTCGGTTAAGCGCTGACTTTGGCTCAGGTCATGATCTCACGGCTCATGAGCTTGGGCCCCACGTTGGGCTCTGTGCTGACAGCTCAGAGCCCGGAGCCTGGTTTGGATTCTGTGTCTCCCTCTCTATCTGCCCCTCCCCTGCTCATGCTCTGTTTGTCTCTTTCTCTCAAAAAAAATAAAAATAAACAATAATTAAAAAAAGACTATTTATGAGGGTCAATATTTGCTCCCTTCTTAGGGAAGGGCAATACTGGAAATGTCCAATACTGAGCCACTGTTAAAATGTAATTTTTAAAAGACCCTATCGTCTCTCTTGTCCAAAATACTAATTCTAGATACAGAGCATATTAGCAAGACCAGTAAGTTATACCATGAAAAATAACATCCTAGGGATAGCTGAAAACGTTTTCTCAAAGTTTTTATTAATGACATGATGGCATTTCCTACTACTTAAAAATACTTTTCGTTGGAAACAATTTATTTGCTTTAAAATAATGTTTGTACATTTTATTTTCAGTCTAAGTAGTTCCTTTGCTTGGTCCTCATTCAATTTGGACTATTTTTTTAAAATGTTTATTTATTTTTGAGAGAGAGCAGAAGGACAGAGAGAGAGAAGGAGACACAGAATCTGAAACATGCTCCAGGTTCGTGAGTTCAAACCCCACATTGGTTATAGAGATTACTAAAAATAAATAAATAAATAAATAAACTTTTTTTATTTTTTATTTTTTTAAAATGTTTTATTCACTTCTAGGAGACAGAGAGAGACAGCATGAGCAGGGGAGGGTCCGAGAGAGAGGGAGTCACAGACTCTGAAACAGGCTCCAGGCTCTGGGCTGGCAGCACAGAGCCCGACGCGGGGCTCGAACCCACGAACCGCGAGATCATGACCTAAGCGAAAGTCGGATGCTTAACCAACTAAGCCACCCAGGCACCCCAACAAACTTTTTTTTAAAAAGATACTGTAGTTAAGTGAGACAATTATGACTCAGTAAGGAGCATATTCAATAATCGAAATAATAAAGATAATCATCAAATTCATTTTACTTTTTAGTCTGTATTAATACAAGCTATGCAATTCTAATACAGAAGTGTCAGAGATTCAATTATGCAATGAATAATCTGGAACTATATGACTTAATGCTCCAGGAATATCTTAAACTATAATGGAAAATCAAAATAAACTTTTTAAAAAAAATTTTTTAAATATTTATTTTTGAGAGAGAGAGAGAGAGACAGGGCATGAGTGGGTGAGGGGCAGAGAAAGAGGGAGACACAGAATCCAAAGCAGGCTCCAGGCTCTGAGCTGTCAGCACAGAGTCTGACGTGGGGCTCGAAGTCACAAGGTGTGAGATTATGACCTGATCCCAAGTCGGACACCCAACCGACTGGGCCACACAGGTGCCCCAGAAGTAAACTTCTTATTCAGTCACATCCAATATCTTCATGGTTATAGACCCAACTCTCTCAGTGGAATTTAACAATCAATTTAACAAAGCATTTTCTGGAAGCTTCTATGAAAACTTACAGTATACTAAGTCCTTCAGTCTTTAAAAGATGAACGGGACATGTTAAATTCAATCTTACCATTTTAATTCAATCTCAACACTTTATAAAACATATTACTAATTTGAAATTTCCATTAGGCTAATTAGCTGAAGTAACAAGATGAACGTATTCCAAAATCATTTGGAATGAGCATACTAAGTCTATCTTTCCTCACGCTGTTATCTGACCAACTACACATAATTAAAGAAAAATATTATCTGCCAGCAACAAATGTAAGGCTCGTCAGCTCATAACATTCACAGATATTAAGGCCAAGAGGAAGTAGTGCGGTATCAAGTCAGCAGGAGAGAATTCAGCAGTATTGGGTTTTTTTCTTATTTCTAGATTAATTTCTTTTTGGGAAAACAAAATCAAAGAACTCAGATGGTTAAAACTAGAAGATCAGTATTACGGAAAGCTTTTGGTAAGAAATATCAGGGACGTGGGGTGCCTGGGTGGCTTAGTCGGTTAAGCGTCCGACTTTCGCTTAGGTCATGATCTCGCGGTTCATGGGTTCGAGCCCCGCGTCGGGCTCTGTGCTGACTGCCAACTCAGAGCCTGAGCCTGTTTCAGTCTGTGACTCCCTCTCTCTCTGACCCTCCCCTGCTCACGCTGTCTCTCTCTCTCCTAGAAATAAATAAAACATTTAAAAAAAAAAAAAAAGAAATATCAGGGACGTGAGTATTTTTTACACCAATATGTTAATAAGTATCCTATATATTTATTATACCTTTATACCTATAGCTAATTCTTTAACATTTTCCTGAATAGCTATGCATTCTCATAATGACATGTTTGAAAACTGTCAGTCTATTTTAGAGTTTCTCAGCACTACTGACACTTTGGCTCAGAAAAAGCTTTGTGGTTGGGGGGCTCTCCTACGTGCTGTAGGATGGTAAGCAGCCTGTTTGACCCACCAGATATTCTGTCACCCGTCTGTTTATGACAATCAAAAATGTCTTCAAAATTGCCAAATGATAGGGGTGGGGACCAATTGCTTCCTGTTGAATACCATCACCTCCATGCAGAGATTGTATCTGAGTGTAACTTTAACATAAAATACATTTTGTATTTGTTTGCTTTTGCTTTCCATCAAAACTTGAATAACTTCTAAAGTCTCACTTAAAAAAAAAAACAGGGGAGGGGATGGGCATGGAGGAGGGCACTTGTGGGGATGAGCACTGGGTGTTATATGGAAACTAACTTGACAATAAACTATTTGTTAAAAAAAAAAAGCAACAAACTTGAGAAATACTTAGGCTGATCATATTGAGAAAAGAATGAAGGAGAGCACAAATTAAAAATATTGCAAGTGAATGAGAAACAATGAAATCTGGCCATGTGTAGCAACATAGATGGACCTTGAGGGGGTTATGCTGAGTGAAATAAGTCAGGCAGAGAAGGACAAATATCATATGTTTGCACATACAGGAGGATTAGGAGGAACTTGACGGAGGACTACGGGGGAGAAGAAGGGGGGAAATGGTGGGGGAAAGGGAGAGAGGCAAACCATGAGAGACTCTTGAATGCTGACAAAAACTGAGGACTGATGGATGTGGGGGGGAGGGGGATGGGCATGGAGGCGGACACTTGTGGGGATGAGCACTGGGTGTTATGTGGAAACTAATTTGATAATAAACTATTTGTAAAAAATAAATAAATAAATAAAATATGTTTTAAGTTGTTGGCGAAAAAAAATATTGCGAGTGAAAGATGTTATATCTATGGATATGAAATACAGATATGAAATGCATAATAAAAATATGAGAAATTTTATAGAAAACATAAAATGAGGCCTAAAACTAACACAATGCTATGTATCCATTATATCAGTTTTAAAAAATAATCAAATCAAATCAAAATATTCCAAATCAAACCAAGGTTATTTTTTCTCTTTCTTTCTTTCTTTTACCTTTCAAGGTATTGCCCAATAGTTGATGCGCCTCAGATTCATATTCCGAGATGGAGACAGTGGTCTCTATGAAAAACATAGCATCATTTTCCTTGGTGGTCTCCATGAAGTCTGCAGTATCTTGGAAGAGGTTTACAACAGAGACTTTCATATCTTCCATCAGACTTGTAGGAGTAAAGGAACTTTGATCGGTGAAGGCAGATGATCGCTCCTCCCCATGTGCCCTTAGCAGGGCTGTCCCCATGTGGGCTTCCCCTTCCGGCAGCCCAAGAGCCACACCTGCAACCTCTGTCAAATGTTCACCCTCTTCCACACCTTCCATTGCATCATTATCTGGTACTAGGGCTGTCTGAGACGTTTCCATTACCACTTGTGTCTCTATATTGTCTCCAAGCCTTGGGACATTTATCTGGCTTACACTCTCTAATTTAGTGTCATCCCACTCATCACTTATGACAGAGGTGGCTGGAACGGCAGTGCTGACACTCACTGTGACTCCTGGGGCTCCCAGCAGCCTGTCAGTTTCTGGCTCAACACCCAGGGTATCCTCAGAGGTCGTGAGCCAGTGCTTGGTGGCTGTAGTCTGGGTATGATCAGCTGTCATCTGCAAAGGCTTCTCCCTATCGGGCATGGGGCTTCCAGGCACCATGCCTGCTGTGGGCTCAGCACCTGGAAAAAAAGTTGCCATGTGTTCTGGGTCTGCTTCAAACTTCTCAGTCCTTGAATTGGTGGTCAGCATTTCTTTAGTATTCACATCAGAGGAAGGTAAATGCCCCAGACTAACGCTTTCCTGACTTTCAGTTGCAAACAACTGATGATCCACATGCTTCAGAAAACCCTGCGTTGCTTCTGTGGTCCCTTCCACAGTGGGCTGAATGATGGTCCTACTGAATGGTTCCTCCTTCTCGTCCGTATTCGGAGGAGCAGTTGCAGCAGTAGGGTTGGTTAGCAGGGCCTTGAAGAGTGGGCTTGCAGGAGACACTCCCTCTGGCTGGCTGGAACCAAACACTTCCTCCTCCACAGGGACCACTGACTCAGTAGCAGAGTAAATGCGGGGGCTATTAGGCTGCGTGAGCCCAGCTCCTATTGGATGAGCTTCTTTGTTAATAGGAAATACTTTATTTAATGACGTTGCTGATGGCTCCGCTAACGCTATCATTGGCTCTTCTGAGACCACCAACTGGGGAGTGCACTTTGAAGTAATAGAGTCATTTTCTGGGTCATCTGTGTTCATCCTCTCCAGCTGCCCTGTTTCTGCATGGCCACGTGCTATCTCCCATCTTCCTATTGTGGGGAAGGCCACGCATTGCGTGGCAAAGTTGAGAATTAGAAGGCCACAGAATGCCAGACAAATGTGCAATACAATTGGTCTGCTCATAGTGGAAGAGAAATGTGCACATAAATCGGCAGAGTTGTCAATTCCAGTAATTGAGTCCTGCAGAAAAATAAAGCACATCAAACTGTCATGTAAACGTGTTTTGTAAATAAGCCCCTTTAAGTTAAACCATAAGTAAAATAATCTCCTTGACTTGGTGCTCAGAGATGGTGTGCAAGAGACGGCTGTTCTATTTCCTTGTACCTTTGGGACATGAATAACCCAGTTCATTTTTCCCTGCTGAATTTTGCAGCTGATTTAACTTGAAGCTCTCTTGAAAAGGTACATATAGTTCAAGGACTAAGTTCTTTGTTTCTTAAATATCTATTTGAAAAAAAATTACCCTTGAAGTCCCATTTGCAAAATTCTCCCCAAATTCCTCTGTTAATCATGTAAGCAAATGACTACCAAAATGGCAGTAGGTCTAAGATACAGAAAGCAAATCTTACATTTACTTATATTACGTTCAGAGAACCTTTCAAGTATGGTTTAACACTTATAAGACGTCATCATAAAATACTGAATACCAGTTACGTTCAAGAGTTTTTTAAGTAGGGACACCTGGGTGGCTCAGTCAGTTAAGTGTCTGACTACATCTCAGGTCATAATCCCATAGTTTGTGGGTTTAAGCCCACTTTAGATCCTCTGCCCCTCCCCGGCTTGTTCTCTTCTCTCAAAATAAATAAATAAGCTTGGAAAAAGAGGTTTTTTAAAATATATAAATGACTTTCAATTAAAATTTCTCTTTATAACACTTAACTGATTTTTCTCTGTAACAACTATAAGAATTATAGGCAAACCCTTGATACCCTTGATGTTTCAAATTTTAAGGAGTAGAGGGACCCCCGGGGGGCTTAGTCGGTTAAGCGTCCAACTTTGGCTCAGGTCATGATCTCACAGTTTGTGAGTTTGAGCCCAGCCTCGGGTTCTGTGCTGACAGCTCAAAGCCTGGAGCCTGCTTAGAACTCCCTGTCTCTCTGCCCCTCCCCCGCTCACACTCTGTCTCTTGGTGTCTCAAAAATAAACATTTAAAAAAATTTTTTTTAAATTAAGGAGTAGAAAGGGTAAAAGAGTTAATGTAGATTCGTGTTTTTAGGGAAAAAAAACTTAAGAGGACAAAACATTTTAAATTAGCAATCTTTACTGAATACACATTATCATTTGATTAAGATTTATTGCATTTTTTTAAAAAACTACTCACACTCTCATTAAAACTAAAACTATAGCAAAACTATGAATTTTCCCCCCAAATTTATGAGTTTAAGTTCTTTTTTTTTTTTAACCTACTTTGCTATTTGGGCTCTTTCTTTTCCCATCATTAGAAATCTTTCAGATGCTATAGATGTTCTAGAAAATTAAACCTAAGCATGAAAATCCTAAAAAAACAAAAACAAAAACAAAAACGTAATTTTTATAAAAGTTAGATTTTTTTCTTGCTTTCATATATAATCATTAAACTATTTGGGCTAGGCACAGGATGTACACACATAAAATATAAAAATTAAGTTTTTGTAGGTCCTTCTCCCCTTAAGAAGCTCAAAGCTTCCCTGTTTCGTCTCTAGGTCTTTTTGAGACCATGAAAAGGTCAAGTCCTGAGAGCATGACCTAGACATCTGAACAGGAAAAAGAAGGCTGAATTTTTCTACATGAAGAAAGAGGAATCCCTAGATTTGGAGCTGAGGCTTCCTGCCAAACCAGCAGCACCACATGAATGTGTCACCTTTGAAGTCATCTTCCAGCCCTAGTCAAGCCTTCAGACAATTGTAGCATCTTGACCATAACTGCTTAAGAGACCCTGAGCCAGAACCAGCCAGCTAAGCTACTCCCAAATTCCTAATGCACAGAAGTGGGATGAAATTATAAGCATTTATTGCCACCAAGTTAGGGACAATTGGTCACATGGAAATCTTGAATCCAAAGGGACTTTGGGAGACTATAGGGGTCAGAAGATGTCATGAGGTGCCATGTGCAGAAAAGGAAAAGTACAAATCAAGGAACATAAACTTAGCAACAGAAGGAAATTGAAGCCAGAGGTGACGAGGAGAAATACAAGTTACCACACCTCCTAAAGAAGCTTCAGAGATAGTGAGAGGGATGGTAGTTCCCCCCATATGTGGGATGAGAGTCTGTAACAATTTTATTTAAATATTAAATTACATACAGGTAGCTAGTATCATTTTATTTTATTTTTTTATGTTTTATTTATTTCTAGGAGAGAGAGAGAGAAACAGCGTGAGCAGGGGAGGGTCAGAGAGAGAGAGGGAGTCACAGATTGAAACAGGCTTCAGGCTCTGAGCTGGCAGCACAGAGCCCGACGCAGGGCTCGAACCCACAAAACCACAAGATCATGACCTAAGATAAAGTCGGACGCTTAACCGACTAAGCCACCCAGGTGCCCCGTTAGTGGCATTTTAAAAGGAGAGATTATGGGAAAGATATTTGAAAAAGAGGGAAGAGCATGTGCCATGGCATGTCAACATTCTGGACATTCGTTATCATCATACTCTAGACGACCCATAAAGAATCCCACTTCATAGCCAGGTAACAAATTTGGTAATAGTATCTGGCTTGCTGCCTTCCTTGAGACAAAAACAGAAGGGCCGTAAAACAAGAATGTTCACAGATGATGTAACTACATCTTTGTTCAACTTGAACTATGAAACATACATAACATACGTAAAAGCTATAGAACTTCCCGATCTATTCAGAGAGCTGCCCTTTCCTAAACAAATGTTGTTCCCATTCAGTGAAATCTTACTAACCATCTGAGACAATGCAGGGTGTGGCCTGAAAACTTGGTCTACATGACCCCATGCTTCTGGATAAACACTTGAGAAAAAAAGGCCATCGTGAATGATTTAGAGGGACATGGACTGGAATCAGAAAGAAAATTCCTGAATCTTGGTTTTCTTGTTACTAAAACTTTCTATGGGATATTGTACAAACGGCCTCAGTTTTTCCTTTGACAAAATGAGGAGTGAAGCAAACTAATCTTGTAAATCCTTCTACCTCCACGAATCCATTTTCATATTTTATCTATAGGGCACAGAATTAATGCGAGTGTTTTCAGGTTCCAACAACTGAGCCATCAGGTAGGCACGGCACTCTGATGCCTGGATGGATGTTTCACGTTTTATTTATATGTTATGGAGTCATGCAGACTGAGAGGAGAATTTTATAAACAAGTCAGATTTGGGGAATCAAACCATAAAGATTCAATATAGCCTCAATTGCCTTTCCCAAACAGAATTTTCCTTCAAGGTTTTATTTCCAGCTAGATCTTGAGCTGTAGAGTTTTTGTGTGAAGGGAATTCTGCCATTGCTCTAAAAGACTTTCCTTCTGTAATTAAGTGTCAGCCACCTGCTTTCTAAATCCAACTACAGAAAAAATGGGAGTGAACTGCAAGCCTATTCTATGTCGCTCTATTGCAGCCATATGTTCCTTCTCCCCACTATTCAAAGCGATGCCTGAACTTTAAAAGAAGCAGAAAAGACAGCCTATAAGAAAGACAGCAGGGAACATGTCTACAACTCAGATAAATTGGTAAATGACCTTCAAGTTCCAGGTTTTTCTCCATCTTTCAAAGCACAGTACAAGTTCACAGAGCCACTCCCATGAGTTTGGTGTCCCCCACTGAGAGCTTCGTGACATTGGAGAATAAATAAGGAAAGGCAGATCATTGTCAGCTCAATGGCAATATTTCCAAAACCAAATAATCATCTGTGATCATATTTTGAAGGCTATATATAGGCCTTTTCTTTTTTTCCTCCACACTTATCCCCTCCCTGGCAAAGTGCCTGACATAGAGGAACTGCTCAGTAACTATTGACTGAACAGAGGAATGTCTATAGCCTACTCTGTTGGGGAAGGGGAGGGTGGGCAAATTTCATTGCTAATTAATACTTTGTATCTTAATTATCTCAAATGAACTCAATCTAAGAGCATTTAACATACAAAAGAATATTTCTCTAACTTTTCTTTCACACCATGGTAGCTCTGCTTTCTTTCCACTATATCCATCAGTGCAAATTAATTCAGGTAAATAAACTCTAACCAAATTGCTGATAGTGGATATTGGCTTCTAATAGCTTAAAAAGCATGCCTTTCAGAGCAAATCAGTTAACACTTTGTCTATCATTTGCTATTGAGGTATCCTAATGGCTCGGTGGGTCTGCTGAACAATTTACTGCATTTCTGCCACCAGTGGGCAGATAAGCTGTTCTGTCAACCATTGTCTTTGACAGTCTTAAATAGATCCAGCCCAGAATCTGTTTCTTTGTCAAGTCTAGGCGCGTTCAAGTTACAAAGACAAATGAAAGGCGACATAAGGAAATACAGATTTAGCCATCTTGTTAGATTTAATAACCAGGATTTTTTTAAGACACTTGTTCAACACTTTTTCCAACTAAAATGTATACTGCTATTTTTTAGCGTGTTAGCAAAATGTAGACACAAAAGGGAACCAGCATGTTAAAACATTCTCATCAGTGACAAAGCTACTTTTTTTTTCCCAAAAGAAATGGAGTTCCATGTATAACATATAAGGATCCTGAGCACTGCCCTAAGAGTAGTCAAGACAGAGGAGGCCTATAGAGAATGCCCAAAAAAACGGTGACAATCTGCCTGATATTTTCCTTTTCTTGAGATAAACACAAATACCATAAATAGCTGGTATAGGGTTTGGGGAAGAAAGCTTAGATTTTCACTGTCTCTGAGAAGATACTTGGATGCCACCTCAAACGCACCATCTTCTTCACCTAACCTTTGGTGTCATCCCGAACTCTTCTCTATATTCTAGATTTCACAACTTCTGTGGATCCTTTCCCCATAATGTCTCTTGGAATTGTCCTTGTCATCACCTCACTGGATTGTTATTATCTTAATTGCCTTTCAACTGATGATCCTGTTCAGACTCTCTCCTCTCCAATCCATTTCACACAATCCAGATGGTTTATTCTAAACAACAAAAATGACAATAACCAATCAAAAATGGCCACCATTTGGAGGATGCCATGTGCCAGGTGTTGTGAGTGCCTTATGTAACTTACCTTATTTAATCCTAACAACAACCTAATGAGATAAGATCTATCATTATCTCCATTTTTGTTAGCTAACAAAGCAACAGGCTTACAGAAGACAATTAGCCTGCCTATGTGAGCATGCCAGTTTCTGAACTTGTGAATTCTGACTTCATGTTGCCCGCCCCACTTTGCCAAACACATCCTTTAATGTCACCAAGCTTACAACCGTCAAACTCCCTATCTATAAGACAACCCCACACCACTAACAACCCTACAAACCATCACCACCTGAGTATGTTGCCCTCTTACGTGCCACCTCATTCCAGGTTCCTAAGTTTTGCTCACCACACTGCACTAGCCTGAACACTCCCTCCTTCCCTACCCAGGTATCCAAACCCTGGCCCCCAGCCCACATCCTGTTTACTAAGTGCTGCCACGAAAATGCCTGGCCCAATCTCTTCCCATTCTTCTTCCAACTTCTCTGGCACAAATCATCACATCTATAAGTCTTACCACCTCAAATGAGATTCTGTCCTTTGCATGCAAACACTGGTGTTTTAGCTTCCTTTGTTTGCTGTATAATTACTAATAATAGTAGGCATGGAGAGGAGGTGTTCGATAAACATTTGCTGTAATGAAGAAAATATAAATAACTGTTCAAGAATGTGAGAAAGAATGCTCAGAATCTTCATTTTATACTGCAAGATTTTCAATGACATTTCATGGTCTATCCATGTCTAATTGTGTATTTTATATCATTTGTATCAATTGTGTATTTTATTCAATGTATCATTTTAATAATAGTAATAATTACCTGTATTCTCATTTCCGCTATATTTTAGGTTTTCAGAGTTTATTGCATTAAAGAAATAGATCAGGGGCGCCTGGGGGCTCAGTCAGTTAAGCATCCGACTTAGGCTCAGGTCATGCTCTCACGGTTCATAGGTTCGAGCCCTGCATCGGGCTCTGTGCTGACAACTAGCTCAGAGCCTGGAGCCTGCTTCAGATTCTGTATCTCCCTTTCTCTCTGCCCCTCCCCTGCTCACACTGTCTCTCTCTCAGAATTAAATAAAACATTAAAAATTAAAAAAAAAAAAAAAGAAAAAAGAAATAGATCAGCAGTTATATGTGACAAGCCTCAGAGCTTCAGGTTGACCTGCTTCCCAATTATCATCTCATCTTTTAAAAACCTGTTAGTGGGATGCCTGGGTAGTGCAGTCAGTTAAGCATCGGATTCTTGGTTTCAGCTCAAGGTCATGATCTCATGGCTAGTGAGATTGAGTCTGCATCCAGCCCTGTGCTGACAGCACTGCATGGAACCTGCTTGGGATCCTCTCCCTCTGCCCCTCCCCCACTTGCTCTTGCCTGCTCTCTCTCTCTTTCTCTCTCTCTCTCAAAATAAGTAAACCTAAAACATAAATTAAAAACAAAAATAAAAACCAATTAGTGATTCTTTGACTGATGAGGGGAAAAGGAAAACTCTTTTCCTCTTTTGTTTGTGTCTTAATTTCATTTTGTACTCTCTCTGATCCTCAATAATTAATTTGTCAGTGTCTTACCTTTTTAATCCTTAAGGTTCATCCGCCAATGCTATTTAATTTGTCTAAGGACATGCTTATCAAGATTCTGACCCTATTGACCCACCTGTGGCACATGGCATTACAGCACCCCCATTTCTGACTCACTCGCTATTGACAATTGTCATTGGCCTAATATATTGGCTTTAAGATCATCTGGACCTCATCATCCTTCACTATCCGTTAAGTAGCTGGACTCTCAGAGGATCCCTTCAGCAGCATGTTCGGCCACAGTGGAAGGAGGGAGAACAGAGTAACCACAAAGAAAAGCCTGCCTCCCCAGGAGTAAACGGCATCAGTGCTGACAGGGCAGAGGATGAGTAAGCTGGGGTCAAGAAGGTTACACTGGCAACTACCAGCAAAGTGCTTTACCATCCCTGCAGACCATCACTAAGTTGTACACACCGAGCCCAGGAGCTTTGTTCTCCGCAATTTAGCACTGCAGACAAATGAAGGGGTCAGTGCTTATTGCCCCTAGCATATCACCCTATCCCTGGGAAAAGAAGCTGAAGATTTAAATACTGGCTCCAAGCTCCAGCTCTACCTTGAACAAATCACTGAAACTCAGTTGCCTTGTTGCAAGATGGAGGTAAAAATGCTAATTCTGCTTTCTTCAAAGGGACACAAGACACAGCATGATAACAGACATGAAAACAGTTTGAAGACAAAGTTTTAAGTATCATTCAATTTAAGGCAGACTGGTGTGATATTCACAGATAATCCCCTCATACTACCGAAATGTGAGCAATTTGAAGCACCCATAACATCCTTCCCCCACCCTCCCCCCAGATATTTCCGTGGAGCCTCCTCCTTCGGCTTTTCATGTAGACAAAATGACCTGGGAATTGCCTGATGGTTGCAGAATCCTATCCTAATCCATCTTGGTCAGCAAGCTCTTCTCCATCCATCATACAGTTCTCTTCCACAACCCGATTTGACATTTCATTTCTGTTTTTTGTGGTTTACAAACCTCATTTGCTTGACAAGATCTTTAAGTACTAGCTAGCACTTAAAGAGAAAGTAATCCCCAGGCAGGCATTTCATGGAATAAACATAATATCTAACATTTCAAGCTGAAACTTGATTCAGACACTTTTCTCGTGATCGTCTGTAAACACAATATAGAAAAACAGGACTGACCACACATCTTAATTACAGAATGAGTTTTCATTCTCCAGAGATTAAGCCCAGCTTCCTTACATAAGAAAAGAAAATTCAAGGAACAAAGAATTCAATTCCATACACAGCTTTTCGGGCAAACATCTGCTAAATAAAGCGTACATACACCTTTAGTTAAAGAGTAGAAATTTTCTATAACAGGTAAGCATATCTTCCCAATTTGGTTCTATCTTTGCCTGAACCCATTTCTGTAATAGCAAATTATGATATTAAAGGTCTATCAGGAAATACCAGAATATAATGATAAGAAGCCTCTCATAAAAACAAAGACAAATCCACATCTCTCTAATTGGCTCTGTTGCTGTAGCTACCTTAGACTTGGTGAGTCTTGGGAGTTTTGTGAACAAACACAATCAATATCAAGTCTGCTGCATAAGTGCTTGGTTCATTATTATGACAAATATAACAGCTCTACCTTAGGTATATGTGTAAGTCAGATCACTCTTAAATCTCTACTGTGTGTAAAAGTAGCAATGCTGTGCTACTGTGAAATCTAACCCCGGTTTCCAGTTTCTTTCAATAGATGCTACAGAGGGTTTCTGCCGGCAAGTAAGCAGAGAAATCAGTCACTGACTTTAAATAGGCATGGCTTCAACAATACTCCTTAGAGTTCAACAGCATCATGTGTGATCCAAAGAAGGGGAGGCATGCAAATTCTGCCCACACATGTTGCTTCCCATAGAAGTCCTTCCGAACTCTGTGGATGGTTTTGTGAACCACTCCTGCTCCCCCTTAAGTTTCGAACTAAAACTTCCAGGGAAAGAATGCGGACACTTTAAAGCATCCTCTCTGCTCTGCACAGAAATGAGGTGCCTCGATCCCGGCAGGTCCTCGGGCTCGCCTCGGGAAGGCAAAGATGTCTCATCTTTGAGAACTCCAAACTCTTGAGAGTCCTGTATTTTGCCCCCACCCCCCACCCCCCGGGCTACCTCCAGCCAGCTCACCAGCCAGGGGCTTAAATGTTTGGAATCTATACAGGTCGGGCTCTGTCCCTGACCGGGAGGCACATTCGATATCTAGGCACCTCCAGGCAACCTCCCAGCCATTCTGTAGTCTCGGGCAGAGCCTGACCTCCTCCGAGTCTATCCCACAGGCCCTCTTCCCATTTTAGCGACCTTTCCCAGCAGCATCCCCCTGCCGTGTCCCGGGGGACCGGTCAGGGTCTGAGCACGGAGGCTCCGTGACATTTCTGCACTGAATACTCAACTGTTGGTCTTCTGCAAAGTAGCAGAACACATTCGAGTGGCCACCGCAGCCCCCATTCGCTCCTCGACTGCTGGACACTGATTGGCATCGGGGACACAACGATCGATGCTCTGAAAGGAGCAGATCGGAGTCTTCAGGAACTTCTCTACCACCGCCGAGAGGCTGGGAGGGGACGGAGAGAAGAAAGAAAAGCCCACACAAAAGCGGCGAGCCCTGCAAGCCCCGCCAGCACAAAGGCCCGCGCGCCGGTGCGGAGCCGGGAGGCTGGGCTGGAGCGAGGAGCGCGGCGAGTCCTCCGAGGCCTGCGCGCCGCGCCCAGCGCGCCCCGAGCTGCCCCCCGCGCACCCCGCGCCGGGGCACGGCGTTGCGGTGGGGGCTCTGGGCGCACGGCCGGCGCGCCCCGGGCTGCCCGCCTCCCAGGACCGCAGCGCTCCCGGGCGACCCCGCGCCGGCCCCGGGCTCCGGCTCCGGCTCCGCGCCGAGCCCCGTCCGCAGGCGCGGCCGCCCGAGCGGCAGGAGCCGGGCCCCTGCTCACCTGTGCGCCTTCAGCCGAGCAGCGCGCGGAGGAGAGCGGCGGCGCCCGCGCTGGGCATCCCCGGCGCGGCCCCTGCGGCGGCGGCGGCTCCGTCGGCCGTCTGGGACGCCAGGAGGAGGACGCTTCGCTTTGTTGCTTATTCATGAGGCCGCGACGAGGGCCGGGGATTGGGCGGCGGCGAGATGTGCTCGCCCCGCCTCCGCTGGCACCGACACCCTCTGCCGACGCCTCACGCCCCTAGGCGCCCACGTCCCGGCCTCGGCTCCGGCGGCCCGAGCCGAGCCGCGCGGGTGGGTCCGGCCCCGGGGACCCCGCCGGAGACGCCCCCCATCCCCCACCCCCGCCCTGCTGTCCCCCTTCGAAGACTGGCCTTCTGCGGGAGCACTTAGTACTTACGGTCGGGGCACTGTTTTCGCTGGAAGAGCCCGAATTTCTCTGGTCCTTGGTGAGGGCAAAGGGTGCACGTCGGAAGCTGGAGGGTATTCCTTATGGAAACTGTATGGCTCAGGAATGCCTGTAAGTAGCCTCTTGTAAAGTAGCCCCGAAGCGTTCCCTTCTCAGAGAGTTAACAACAAGCGCCAAGTAAGAAGACGTATAGTTTTTTGAGCCCTTACTCTCCTGCCAGGAACAAAGCTAGGTGCTTCACTCAGTATCTATTCATCTACTCAATAACCCTGAAAGAAATAATGATACTCGCCCATTTAACAGGGAAGGAAGCTGAGGCTGAAGGTCGTGTAAGTTGCCAAAGGTCTCACAGCTAATGTGGCCACCAGGAATTCATGACCTCCATCTTTGAGTCTGTCAACGGCTCAGTTTACTTCTGTTAACCCTCATTAGGAGTAAAAAGAGATGTCAAGAATCCAAAGGCCTTTTCTAGGACTACCCGCACAGAACCTGACATGTGCAAAGCACTTTTCACATACACTATCTCTCGTATTTATTAGTTCCCTTCTTTATAATAGCTCTTAGTCCTGTTCTGTAGTTATTTGTAAACACCTTCAAGACAGAGCAAGGTCTTGTTTACCTTTGACCCCACACCTAACACACCTAACACAATACTCAAATAGACAGTTACCTGACCCATTCCACCTCTCTTTAGAAGAGATTATCTTTGCATTTCCAGAAGATTTGTCAACAAATAGTTGTTGAATGGAATGTGATTGAATTGAACTGAATTGAATATATAAGATCTGTTTTTTATGCATATTCAATGTGATAGAATATAATACATTATACTGTGACCAGTCCTTCTAGCTGAATTCAATACCCACCAGGTGGATAAAGCCATACCCAGCCTGACCAAGCTGTGTTTCAACATTCTATTTTTATTTCAGTTGTTTGAAATGTGTACCACATCTCATAAAAGTAATGTTATATAGCAAGGTGAGATTCCCAGCTAACCCACAAAATTGGGTCTACTTGACCCAAATGCATATAAGGAATAGTACCAATAAAAAACAACCTGACCAATCAGGTTGGACCAGAGGACCAACAGACTAGAAGACAACAGGAGAAAAGGATTCCAGCTCCCCAGGCATCTAGGGCCAGCCTTATACACATACCTGAAATATTCAAACTTTCTTAGACTTCTTCCTGCCTCTTGTACTGCATCTCTCTCTAACATCCTAATGTTCTCCTTTGAGACCCATAATACTCTTAGTCCCAACTATAATGCTCCACTCCCCAGATCTGCCTTACACTCAAAGTTTTCCCGTTTCCAAAATCACTCTTCTCCCAAAGTAGAATTCTTATTTCCCTTTTCCTCAATACAATTATTCAGCTATACAGTAAAAGTGATCTTACTGGAATTCATTTATGCTAGTCCTTTATCCTTTCCCCCAATGGTGTGTGTTGCTTTAAACAAATAAATGCAGTTTGTCTCGACAGCTGCTGTTCGTACATGGCAGTGATAATAAGACCCAGTCTTTCACCCCAGCAATTCCACACACGGATTGTAAATCAGACAAAGTTGTATTCTAAAAGTCAAATCAATAAATCCACTCATAATGAATGTTATCAGCCTTTTATGGGTAAAGCAAGAAATTGTATGTGTGTGTTAAGAAAATGTGGGAACACCCAAAACTCCAATCAAAGTAATAAGAAAGGAAGCTCAGGAATGAAGTTTTGGGGTTCCCCGATTTAGTAAATAAAAATTGGGAATATCTGCTCATTTTGGGGGACATATTTATGATAAAAATATCACTTGTCTGAAATTCAAGTTTAACTGAGCATTCTGTATTTTACCTGATACATTTTGCAGTATTAGATGATTACTTGGTCCCGGTTGGTAAAAGCCTTTGTGTTAGAAAGGAATTAAGCAAACAACAGGGTAACCAACCCCAGGGGTGGACAATGTCCACTCACAGACCATCCAGAAAGGAGAGTCTTGGCAATGCAGAGCTGAGCATTATGGTGTCTCAGGTGAAGCCGTCACTAAATTGGGTAGAAATGCTTCACAGGATATTAACCAATTCTCTCTACTCAGATTCCCAAGTACCAATTAACTATCTGACAGCTTGATTTCCATGTATAATGCCCTTAAGGCACTGCTGAAATAAATATACGTGAGCTCAATTATGTGTGTCTGTTGGTAACAAATCCATTTTCAATGCCCACAAAAATTGGGTTTCTGTTCTTGCAGAGTTGAGGAGACCCCCGGTGGCACTGACGTCAACGAGACAAGTACCACTTACAGGCTCACATAAGGGCTCTCGAAGCCCAGCTGGCGGGACTTCCCCAGACTGCACCACTGCTTCCTGAGGATGTTTTCGATTTTAGTTTGTTTGATTTGCTTTTCATTTGAAATTACACTAGTGACAAGCACTTGAGGCAATAGAACAAAATGAAATGAAAAGAAGCATCTGAGGAAAAATCTTCCTGGAAGGCTGAGTTTACCTGGAACCCCCTTAAAGCTGTTCCGTCTTTCCCTGTGATTTTCCCACCCTTTATTTTTGAACTCCCTGAAACTCCTTCCTCCGATGTTTTGTTCTTATAGGTTCCCCAGGCACCCAACAAAGAGGTCCAGCCAGGGAAGGGCAGGAGCTGCTACATCTACCCTACAGAAGATAAAGACAGTCTTTCCATTCTGACCTTCCTAGACATTTATATAAACACAAGTTTCCCAGCATCTCCCTATGTTCTCTGCTCAGGCTACTCTCTGACCCTAATTGTGTTGAGGACTTTGTGGTTGCTTTTAATTTTTTAAATTGAAATTCCCAGTAGTAGACTTTGGGGTAAAATAGTATTGCTAAGAATACTCTGTTTGCCCTGGGTATTCAATAAGCATTTGACGGTTATGGTGAAGATGATGTAAATAATGGTAATGATGTTAGAATCTGTTTTATTAATTCTGATCGATGTTTTTTTTGTGTGTTTTTTTTTTATTTGCATCCCAAATCCTCGGAACTTGACATGACCTACTTCGGTGCTAATGAGCTTAGATTTTTACCTCATACTAAATTATGTCTTTAGTATTGCAGCTTATTAGAAAGACTGGTAAGTAGAATAAATCCAATAAGAATAAGAATAAAACCAATAAGAAAATGGTTGTCCTTGGAGCGCCTGGGTGGCTTAGTCGGTTAAGCATCCGACTTTGGCTCAGGTCATGATCTCGCGGTTCGTGGGTTCGAGCCCCGCGTCGGGCTCTGTGCTGACTGCCAGCTCAGAGCCTGGAGCCTGTTTCAGTCTGTGACTCCCTCTCTCTCTGACCCTCCCCTGCTCACGCTGTCTCTCTCTCTCTCTCTCCTAGAAATAAATAAAAATATTAAAAAAAAAAAAAAGAAAAAGAAAATGGTTGTCCTTAAAGCAAGCTTTGGAACAGCTGTCGTTGATTTTAACTGTTAACAGCGCACTGTACTTATCTATCTTTATTACATAGGTCTTATTTTGCAAACACCCAGATGAATCCTCTTTCTTCACTACTCTCCCCAAGAAACGTTTTCATTATAGAAGCAGGATATTACACGCTTTACGATCCCTTCTTTCTCAAATCTGTTGTTTTCTACATTCGCTTATTAAGTGTTAGATTTCTTTAAGCCCTGAACTTTCTGATTCAATTCTAAGAAATGGAATTTTGTCTGTTGCCTTGAAAAAAAATGATGAGAGGAAAGGACTATTTATGCAGGTACAAAAACAAAACTGCTAACAATACAGCCATTTACACAGAAACTTTTCAGATGAAGCCAAGGGTGAAAACATTTACAAGAAAGAAGTCTCATCCCTTTATTTTTCTTTTGCAATCATAGCTAATGTCCTTGTGAGACTGTAAAAATTATTTTAAAGAGATTGGAACATTGAAGGTCTAATATCTCCTATGGAATATAGTCTTTAATCCTAAATGAATTGGCCACGGTGAATAACTATATTCAAAATGACATTTATAACTCTAGAAAAACTTATGACTTGCCTTTCACTATGTCAGACAAAAGAATCACCTCCATCCTTGTCTCTTCTTTTGTATGCCTGATGGTAAAGAAACGATGATTTTAATAGATTCCTTATCTTAAATAATGGGTATGAGATATTTATTATTGACTTAAAGGTATACATTATCTACTGCCTATATCGCAAAGAAAGATTGTTTACTTGTCTCTCCGTCTACTCAGGATACAATTAAAGAAAATGGCTTTGCTAGGAATGGCAAAGCTCAGGCCCAAAGAAGCACTCTTATCAGAGAAAGTTCTTAGAGACTGAGAGAGCTTAGTGAAAGAGATTGTATATTCTCTTTCGTTCTAGGTTTCTTTTCTTTTCTTTTTTCTGAGAGAGAGAGAGCACACGTGAGTGGGAGAGAGGGGTTGGAGGGAAGGGTTGGGGAGAAAATCTTAAACAGGCTCCACGTTCAGCACAGAGGCCAACACAGGATCCCATGACCCTGGGATTATGACCCTGAGCCAAAATCAAGAGTCAGACACTCAACCTACTGACCCGCCCCATGTTCTAGGTTTCTAAAAAAGGTTTAATTTCAGGGCACCTGGCTGGCTCAGTCGGTTAAGTGCCTGACTTTGGCTCAGGCCATGATCTCACGGTTCGTGGGTTCCAGCCCCGCGTTGGGCTCTGTGCTGACAGCTCAGAGCCTGGAGCCTGTTTCAGGATTCTGTGTCTCCCTCTATCTCTGACCTTCCCCTGCTCGCACTGTCTCTCTCTCTCTCTCAGAAATAAATAAAACATTTTTTAAAAAAAGGTTTAGGGGGATGGCATGGAAGAGGACACTTGTGGGGATGAGCACTGAGTGTTATGTGGAAACGAATTTGACAATAAACTATTTGTAAAAAAAAAAAAAGGTTTAATTTCATTCTATCTAGGGTTTCTGTTGAACCACCGTTAGCTCACTCAACAAGGAGATTATAGGAGATTATTGTTTACAATAGTGGGAAAACTACCAAATATATCTACCATGTCTAACTGTGTTATTGTTTACTATCTGCCTTCTAGCAAACATTGCTCATTTTACTTTTTAAAAATATGATGCAGGTATTAACATCACATTCAAAATACATAAATGTATGTTCAATCTGCAACCTGGAAGCAAAAACAGAGAACAGGATACTCTAAATGTAGTATCAGTACCATTATGGTGAAGATATACTTGAGGCTCATATCCAAAATAATACCAACAATCTGAACAACAGTTTACCAAAGTTTAAATATGGCATGGACATCTTTGAGAAAAAAAAAAAAAAAACTTTCCTTCACCATAGCGCTCAACGTCCTGCCAAATTCCCTGTCTCTATACATTTTGGTTCATTCTTCTTGCTGAACTGTCATAGGTGACAGCAGAATTGAGTTTGTGTTTCATCGTCATTAAGTAATGAGCAGTGAATCATTTAATGTGGGCTATGCATTTATTTTGGCACAGAGTTTAGTTCCATGATTAATCAATCAACAAGTGTTTTTGTTTTGTGGAAAGTATGTGGTATATATGGAGATACATAACTGAACTGAACTCTCTTCAGACATCCTAAATTTAGTTGAGATGAAAAGGTTGTACACATATAAATATTACACATACTACATAGTATAAAATTCCCTCATATACTTCTTTAATGATCTAAAAGTAGTACTCATTTTGGGGTGCCCGGGTGGCTCAGTCAGTTAAGCATCCAACACTTGGTTTCGGCTCAGGTCATGAACTCATGTGGTTTCATGGGTTCGAGCCCCACATCGGACTCTGTGCTCCAGTGCAGAGCCTACTTAGGATTCTCTCTCCCTCTCTCTCTGCCCCTCCCTGACTTGCACTGCCTCTGTCACTCTCAAAATAAAGAAATAAACTTTAAACAAAAATTAAAGTAGTACTCAGGTTTTATCATCTTTTTTCATTATACTACTACGGAGAAGAACTATCTGACAAAGCCTATGTGGAAAGTCTACATCTTAATATAGTTAGTACATGTGTTATGTAACCATCTTCCTCTCCACCAAAACTATAAACTCACTGAATTAAGACAGTGTGTTTTATACAGTCTCACATCTCCCACAACAACTACAGCATTGCCTTGACATAGCAGCTGTTCAAAAACATATTTGTCGACTATTTAGTTATGGCCATAAGCTTATTACCAAAATAAATACAGTAATGCTCATCATTTTACAACTATGAAGCACAAGCTGAATACTACTAACATATAAAGTTTGATGAGTTTCAGAATGAAACATATTAATCTCATACAAATTGAGAAGACATAGTCCCATGTATGTGGCTTTGAGACTCAGGATTTAATTTTTTTCTATCCTATAAGAAAGGGTCAACCCATGCATGTACATGTCCTGTCTGAAACCAGAGAACTGAGCCAATGGATATTTCATGTCCCCTTCTAACAACAAGCATGCAATCTTTTCCATTGGTAAAGTTTACCTTCATTTAAAATGGAGTTGCTCATGAAGGGGCACCCGGGTGGCTCAGTTGGTTGAGCGTCCAACCTCAGCTCACATGATCTAGCAGGTTGTGATTTTGAGCTTTGCTTCGGATCCTCTGTCTCCCTCTCTGCCTCTATACCCCACACCCTATCTCTCTCTCTCAAAAATAAACATTTAAAAAATGGTTTTAAATAAAAAGGAGTTACTCAGGCACAAGAAATGCCTTGCCTGTAAGATTAAAAAAGAACAACAAGAAAAATACTGCTCTAAGGTGAATCCAGTACTCATATTCCATCCAGGCCTCAATCCTTTGAAATAGGTAGAGCCATGTGTTTTGTTTTCTTTATTCTTTGTCAAGACGTACAATATAAAGTAGACATAAAAAAACGCATTTTGCAGAATCCACTCAAAGCAATTCCTCTGTAACTTGTTTACAAAAATAGCCAAAGGCAAAACAAACTCTCCTTCAGAATCAGAATGATTGAAAACGTGTCTCATACAGAGGAAATTATTTACTTTTGGGCTGGTCCAAAACGTGAGGCAATACCGCAAAAGAAGAAATGAATTTGCCTCCAAAAAATTCCCAGTAAAGATAAATGGGATGATCACGTCATGTTCTTTCTTTTCTCTCTTTGCTTTTCGGAGCTTTCTATAAGTGGTATTCTGGCATACTGACATGTTTTGTTTTCCTTCCATCTCCTCTTTATAAAAACCATTTTAAGACACTAACCATAGCCAGCTGATGTTCATGTTATGACATTGTTCTCAGCATCCGCCTTATGAGGATGAACACTTTTCCCTCAGATCAGATATTGCTTGGTTCATCAAGAAAAAAAAAAACAAAACTTTTTTTTTCCCTGTCAGACTCCAATTTTCCTGTAAATTCTATGTCTCTGGTTTTCTTTTCTCATACTTCCTGCTTCCCAGATTCTCCACTGCTGCTTTTGAAATTTAATGTCTTCTCCATCATGTATATTGCTCCCTTTTTCAAAGATGCTAGCCTGAGCACTTTGGCCCCATCCTTTTTGATTTCAGAGTCTTGGATTCCAGTGTGCTGCTGGGTTCGAGGCAGTCTTGAGGACTATAACTCAGTCCCACGTGGCACAAAGCGTTAGGCGTTCGTGAGCACTTTTACAGGCCCATTCTTTTGTCCAAGGCACAAATATAAGCAATTAGCTTTACCTCTTCTGCCTATCCGCCTGCATGGGAGGAAGAAATGTGGCAGGCATGAAGGGTATCTTAAGCAAATGATAAAGATATGGAAGAAATAAAAATATTAGAAAATACAAACATTTTCCCCAATCATGGAGAAAGAAACAGAGGCAGACATGGTTACCTTCACTCTCTTTCTCCTCCATTTCTGCCTCTAGGCCCAGAAGTACACTTTTGACTGGAGAAACGAAGAACGAAGCACTTGAATTAAGAGATAGAGAAGAGACTCGGAATTCTTCTTTCCTCTTCCATCCTTCTTCGAGAATAGCCTTGAAGGTATAACTTTGAGGACTGGTGGTGATATGTCTAAGAGGAGTCCTTCCTTCTGAAACGTTCAGTGGGATTAGGTAAGGGTGGAGCTTTACTTTATACACACTGGTTGTTAAAATAATGAAGCATTGAGGCGCCTGGGTGGCTTAGTCGGTTGGGCATCCGACTTTCTCTTAGGTCATGATCTCGTGGTTCATGGGTTTGAGCCCCGCATCGGGCTCTGTGCTACCAGCTCAGAGCCTGGAGCCTATTTCAGAGTCTGTGTCTCCCTCTCTCTCTGACCCTCCCCTGCTCACACTGTCTCTCTCTCTATCCTAGAAATAAAAAAAAAAAAAATTAAAATAATGAAGGATTCCCAGATCAGTTTCTGTAAATCCATCACCACAAGCTGTTACTCCAAGTCCTCCTGATGCCTCTTTTTCCCCAGTCTCAGCCCCCCACCAGCTCCTCATCATCCCAGGGGAAGGGGCGCCCATTAATGTCTAGCATAGTTGGAGTTCTCTTGTGATTGGCTAGTGTAGTGCTCATGCCATTCCAAGTTTTTTTTTAAAAAAATTTTAACGTTTATTTATTTTTGAGAAAGAGCATGAGCTGGGGAGGGGCAGAGAGAGAGGGAGACACAGAATCTGAAACAGATTCCAGGCTCTGAGCTGTCAGCACAGAGCCTGATGTGGGGCTCGAATCCATGGACCGCGAGATCGTGACCTGAGCCAAAGTCGGACGCTTAACCGACTGAGCCACCCAGGCATCCCCCAAGTATTTTTAATGGCATCCCTGGTTGAAGCAGAACAGTGACATATTTAGAGAAGAAATATGAGATAGGCCTTCTCCCCATAAAAGCCCATTTCAGGCCAGAATCCACTAGTGGTACTTTTTTTTACAAAGTGGCTCTCCCTAATAGTAGACTCTGGCACTGCCTTTGAATTTGTGCCTTGCAGAAGGAACGAGAACTTGCTACCTAGGTTGCCCTTCTAGGATGAGAGCAAACAAGTGTTCTAGAATCTAAGTGCTTAGGAACTAGGCCTATGTCTTTATCTTCAAAACAAGACAGTAATAGTTCTGACAGCCTAGGACTGTTGGGAAGATTAAAGGAGATAATATGGAAAATACTTAGCACCGTGTCCTTAACAGCCATTGCGTGGTCCATAGATACTATTATGTGAAACATACTAGCAGACTCAGTGATGGGGTATTGATTTTCAGGTGTAAAAACAGGTATTTCCTGAGGTGATGACTAATGGCTTTATTTTCCCTTGAGGAACTTTCTGAGAGCAGAAGTGAGCCTATTGATATCCCCTATTTTACTTTCAACTTTATGATGGAAAGAATGATTTTCTAGGGATAGATTTTAAAGTGCTAGTTTTGGCATAATTCTGTAGAATGTTCTTAGAATCACACCAAAGAAATTTAATCAATAATACTCTAAGTTTAACCTAGTAATTTGGACTACGTCCACCAGGAGCTTACTTTTAATACTGATTTTTTTCCCTCCAAACAGAAATGTTCTTAAATAGGCAGAAAACATTTTTTAATTTGCCAAGATTATGCTATTATTTAATTGACTTAGCATTTTATGAAAAATCACTTAACTAGAACCAATTACCTCACTTACATAGCTGAAAACAGGTTTGAACTGCAATAGTGTCTGGCCTGTTACAGACATTCAGTATATTTATCTTATTTAGGGATCTCGAAACACTTTATAGTTATGGAGATATATCTCTGATCCAATCTCCTCATTCATCAAATGAGACACTAAAACTGCAAGAGATTGCAAAGCCCACTCAGGAACTTCCTCTCTTGCACTGGGCCGGCTTTAGTGGCATTATCCTGTTTCAAAGGGAGAGAACATATTTAATGGCTTAATCAAAGATTTGGCTTTACAGCTAAGCATTGTAGTCTATACTGATGTTTCTGTGCCTGGGCTCATACTCTTTTTTCTGACTTGAACATTTGTCTCACCTTTCTTTGCCTTGCTAAGGATGTTTATTCATCTTCAGGACTCACCTTGAGGATCACCTCCAGACAACTGTCCTGATGGCCTAGGCTGGGCTGAGTGCCCTTCTTCAGGCCCCCCTCACACCCAGGCAGGCCCTATCCTAGCACTCAGGTTCAGAATAGCCATGTATCAGGCACCCCGTCTCCTCGTTGGTGCTAAGCCTGCCCCCTGCACCCCATTCTGCCCCCATCACTTACCAGGTGGTATCTTCCCAAACCTACATACCCCCACCATATTTCCCCGACCAACCCATATCAACCCCTCAGCCATCGTCACCCCAGCCTGAACCCCTCCCTGTATCCCCCCTGCCTGAATGCAGCCTTGTTTGCATCTCTCCCCATCAGAACATATCTTCCTGCATATGTCCCTCCAGAAGAATTCTAAGACAGCCCCAAAGATGTAGCCCCTAATATGTAGGCACTTCTCCCAGATATTTATCAAACTCTAATCTAGGTGATCCTGGAAAGTGATTTTGCAAATGTAATTTAGACCCGAAATCTGTTGACTTTTAATGTTATTTATTTTGAGACAGAGAGAGCATGAACAAGAGGGGCAAAGAGGGATAAAGAGAATCCCAAGCAAGCTCCTCACTGTCAGCACAGAGCCCAATGTGGCTGGGGGGCTCAATCTCACGAATCAAATCATGAGATCATGACCTGAGCCAAATTAAAGAGCCAGATGCTTAACCGCCTGAACCACCCAGGTGCCCCTAAATCAGTTGACTTTAAAATAGAAAGATGACTTGGGTGGGCCTCATCTAATCATATGAGCCCTTTAAATCTGACTCAAGAAGCTAAGACAGGTAAGTCAGCAATGTGAAGCATGAGAGGGCAGACAGAAGGGGTCATGTGGTAAGGAACTAGAGTGCCTTCTAGCTGCTAAGAGTGGCCTCTGCGAACATCCAGCAAGAAAATGGGGGTCTCAGTCCTACAACCATAAGGAACTGAATTCCGCCAACAATTAATGTGAGCTTGAAAGAGGACCCTGAGCTCCAAAAAGGAACGCAGCCCAGCTGACCTCTTGATTTTAGCCTTCTGATAGCCCAAGGGGAGAACTCAGCTGTACTGGGCTTGGACTTCGGATCTACAGAACTGGGAATGAATAAACAGGTGTTGTTTTGTTTTGTTTTGTTTTGTTTTGTTTTGTTTTTTTACAAATAGTTTATTGTCAAATTAGTTTCCACACAACAACCAGTGCTCATCCCCACGAGTGCAAACAGGTGTTGTTTTAAGCCACTAAATTTGTGATAATTTGTTACACAGCACTAGAAATCTAACACAACCTCTCCCAGCTTGATCCTCAGTTGTATCCCCTCAGTCTATCTTCCCCCAGCTGAATCTCCCCAGGACATATCACCCCCGTTTGGGTCATTCTGCAGCCTGGGTCATTCCCGTCCCCCAGGATGGATCTCCCGGCCCGTATTCCTCCCATTCCCCAGCCTGATTGCCTTCCACAAACACACACCTGTCATATACAACCCCCAGCGATCCAGTAACACACATACACACACGCCTGCACGTGTGCAGTAACACACACACACACACCCCCTACCACCACTACCACTACCATTGTGCTGTACAGCACAGCACCCTACGTGATTCAGCCCAAGAAACACACCAGTCGAGTTCACAGTCTGCATTACCAGATGGAAATTTTGTCTCCTTTCCAAGGACTGGGCTTCCCAAAAAGAAAATGGCAGTCTCTTCTTTGATCCCTTGAGCCTCGAGGCAATCATGAGCAGCCATCAGCCCTACTTCTAGGAAGTCCTGCCTCCTAGAGTCCTAGGCCCTGAGTGCTGCACTAGTTTCCCCAGCACTCTAGCATCAGAGGGCCCCTCCAGGTGGCCGAAGGCACTCCCTTTCCAAAGGAAATGAACTGGGCCTCAAATCCACTGGCCAAAATCCTTTCTTCTCCGTTCTCTAAGGATCTGAAAATCTCTTTCCTCCAGGAGTTTACTGACATTCCCCATCCCCTGGTCCCCCTCTTCCCACCTCTATTCCAGGGCCAAGTGTTATTTTCTCTCCTTCTGGGCTTTTTGCCATCTATGCTATCCTAGAACTTACATTTGCAAGATGGTGCTCTTTTCAGTCAGGTATTTCTGCATAATATATCTTTGTACTTGAACCAGAACACTCTGACATAGTTGAGATGAGTGGGATCAGTAGCCAATACTTACCTTCTAAAAGCAAACATGAGGTAAAAAGCTAGAATATCTGCATAAAAGGATAAATAACTTTATAGATAACAACCCTATGAGGTACAGTTATTGCCCTTATCTCACAGATGAAGAAACTGAAGTTCAGAGAGGTTAAGTAAGTCATCAAAGGACACACAGCAAGCAAGTCACAGAGCTGGGATACCAGCTCAGGTAGTCTGGTGCCAGAGCCCATCCTCTTATCTACTTCAACGAATACTTAATTAGATTCCAGGATCACTATGGTAAGTAGTGGATTATGTGACTTATGTGACAAAGGAGGAAGAGACAAAGCAGAAAGAACTGTATGCTAGTATGATCAGGAAATTCACCACAAATTGAGACTCGAGCTAGCATGACAGGAAAATCAGGACTTGAGGTTACAAGTGTGGGCGTTCGGGTTGAGTTCGGATTGAGGATGGAAAGAACTAGGCATGGGGGTGAGAGCATGCATGTTCTGGCACCGTAGTTCGTAGAGGGGAGTCATGGGAAATGAGACTGGAGTAGTAAGTGGAGACTGGATTGTGGCTGCCATGAATGCCAAGCCAAGGAAGTTGGCCTTACTTACAAGGCAAGAGTAAAGGCTTCTGAGCAAGTGGTTGGAGAAAGGGGGAGAGACAGCTTAATATGGGGACTCCCAAGTATGGGGAGAATTAACAAATCATTCCCAGGTTTAGTGCTTGGAGGTCTAGAATGATTATCGTTTTCATAATAGAAATTAACTAAATTACATTTGGAACTGAAACTTGCCTCTGTAAAATAGTGACATATATAGGACCGGTCTTTAAATTCTGCTGGGATGGAAATTGCATTTGCCCTCTCCATAAAGCAATCCACGAAAAAATTTGTAGAGGACCAGACAAGTATGAACAGTTAACAGGATCATCAGAATCCTAGCGAGTCTCCTTTCCCTACAGAAAATGTCTAACAATTCAGCTATGCTTTGGGCATTTTGGCAATGAACCAGTTACCTTCTGAGGTGTACTCTCTAAATGGAACAATTGAGATATTCAATTCTGGAGCTCCTTTCTTGTTCTACATGTATATTGAGCATATGAGAAGTGGGTTTCTGTTGACAATGAGATCAAAGTAGGTCTAACGGGCTGAAGGTCTAAAAAATTCTACTGGTCAATAGTTACAGATTGTAGGTTATCTCTATATATGCCCCAGCTTTTTTTTTTTTTTTTTTTGAGATACTTCAGTGTTTTCAGGAGTTTAGTTACTATGAATATCCAACCTAAAAGACATACTTTTTTAAAACACTGTTTTATTTTGGTTTGGTTTTAGTTTATTTATTTTGAGAGAGAGAGAGAGAAAACACACACACACACACACACACACACACACACACATACACACACACGTCGGGGAGGAGCAGAGAGAGAGAATCTCCCAAGCAGGTTCTGCACGGGCAGCACAGAGCTCTGTGTGGGGCTCAAACTCATGAACTGTGAAGATCATGACCTTAGCCGAATCAAGAGTCGGACACTTAACCGACTGAGCCACCCATGTGCCCCAAAAGACATACTTTTAATCTTTCACTACCACAGAAGGAACTAGGAAGGCCATTCTCCCAAGACCGTAAAGAACGTGTGTGTGCACGCCTGCGCACACTCTCTTGCACTTTCTTTCTGAAAAATAAATAAGTAAACATTTAAAAGGTGCTTAAGGATGGCATCAAACCCCTGGAGATGAACTTGAGAAGAAAGAGGATTTAAATGGGAAGTATGCATCTTGGGAAGGATTGCGAATGGGGAGAGACTGGGGCTTACAAGGTGCAGAAAGTGAGTGCTTTCAATAATAAAAAAAGAAAGAGAGAGAGAGAGAAAAAGAAAGGAAAAGGAAAAGAAAAAGGAAAAAGAAAAAAAGAAATACTAAGCCAAGACCGGAAAACCTTTGCCCTGAGACCAAGATTCAGGGACAGTCTTCCCTGACAAAACTATTAAGAAAAGGACAGAGGTTTGGTGACAAAACAAAGACTCAGTTATCAAAACTGGGGTAGATAATGGGAGCAAGGTTGGAGCTGGATGACAAGATCAGATCTGGAGGAGCAGCTGAGACCCAGCTGAGTCACTGTGACCCGGTGCTGAGTCAGCAGAACACCGCCCCTCTGATTGGTCCCCAGGCAGGGAGTGCGGAGGGAAGTCCAGAGCCCTCGCTGTGAGCAGGGAGGCACCGAGAGCAGAAACCTAACCTTGGCATTAAAAGGGCAAAGATTGGGGCGTCTGGGTGGCTTAGTCGGTTAAGCGTCCGACTTTCGCTTAGGTCATGATCTCACGGTTCGTGGGTTCGAGCCCCTCATCGGGCTCTGTGCTGACTGCCAGCTCAGAGCCTGGAGCCTATTTCAGAGTCTGTGTCTCCCTCTCTCTCTGACCCTCCCCTGCTCACGCTGTCTCTCTCCTAGAAATAAAATTTAAAAAAAAAAAAAAAGGGCCAAGATTGGATGGACTCTTGCAGTCAGGGGCTCTCCAGGCACTAGCAGAAGCCAAATTCTTTGCAGTTTTTGCTTCACACTCACCTCAGGGGAGCTTGTTAATAATATCAGTGTTCAGGCCCACATCAGACTTAAGGATTTAGAATCTCTGTGGGTAAGGACAAAGCATCTAGTTCCAGTGAATTTGATTCAAAATAATATTGAAAACCCAGAGGTTTAGATTCTAAGCTTCATAAAGACATCCTTCCTCATCCTGGTTCTGAATTTATGTATTTATGTCTCTCCCCTCACTCTTTCTAGAAAGTAACTAGCCTCTAATAACCATATGGAGCTCAGACTGAGGTAGGTTCAGTTAGTTTCTTTCTTGCTGTGATAAAATATATATATATTACAAAATATACCATTTTAACCACTTTAAGTGTAAAAAATCAATGGTGTTAATTATGTTGTGTAACCATCACCGCTTTTTTGCTTTTTTGCTTTTTTCCTTTCCTAGCACTCCTAACAGAAACTCTATAACCAGTAAGTAGTAACTCCTCATTCCCCCCAACCCTCAGCCCCTGGGAACCTCTAAGGTACTTTCTGCCTCTATGAATTTGCCATTTCTAGGCATTTCATGTAAGTGGAATCATACAGCAGTTGGTTTTGCAGCTGGCTTCCTTCACTTAGTATGTTTTCAAGGAGTTCATCCATGTTGCCGCATGTATCAGAACTTAATTTCTTTTGGGGCGCCTGGGTGGCTTAGTCGGTTAAGCGTCCGACTTTCGCTTAGGTCATGATCTCGCGGTTCATGGGTTCAAGCCCCGCATCAGGCTGTGTGCTGACTGCCAGCTCAGAGCCCGGAGCCTGTTTCAGTCTGTGACTCCCTCTCTCTCTGACCCTCCCCTGCTCACGCTGTCTCTCTCTCTCTCTCCTAGAAATAAATAAAACATTAAAAAATTTAAAAAAAAATAACAATTTCTTTTTACGGCTGAATCAAGTCTCATTGTATAGCTATACCACATTTTGTTTACCCATTTGTCTGATGATAGACACTTGAGTTATTTTCCACCTTCTGGCTATAGTGAACAATGCTGAAAGAAACATTGCTATGTAAGTATTTGTTTGAGTCACACTTTTCAATTCTTTTGAGTATATACCTAGGGGTGGAATTTCTGGCTCATATGATAATTCTGTGTTTAACTTTGCAAGGAACTGCCAAACTGTTTTTTATGAAGGCTACAGCATTTTGTATTCCCATTAGCAATGCATGATGATTCCCATTTTTCCAAATCTTCAACAGTATTTTTTATTTTCCATTTTTAAAAATTATAACCATTGTGGTAGGTGTGAAGTGGTATCTCATTATAGTTCTTTTTAATATTTTATTTTTTAAGTAAGCTCCGAACCCAATGTGGGGCTTGAACCCATGACCCTGAGATCAAGAGTCACCTGCTCACTCACCCTACCAATTGAGCCAGCTTGGTGCCCTACGTTATAGGTTGATCTGCCTTTCTTTTTTTTTTTTTTTAATTTCTGAGAGAGAGAGACAGCGTGAGCAGGGGAGGGTCAGAGAGAGAGGGAGATACAGAATCTGAAACAGGCTCCAAGCTCTGAGCTAGCTGTCAGCGCAGAGCCCGACGTGGGGCTCGAACCCACGAACCGTGAGATCATGACCTGAGCCAAAGTCGGACGCCCAACCGACTGAGCCACCCAGGCACCCCTGATCTGCCTTTCTCTAATGACTGATGCTGTTGACATCTTTTCACATGCTTACTGGCCATTTGGAGAAATGTCTACTCAATTCATTTGCCCAATTATAAATTAGCTGTTCTTCGTTTTGTTGTTAAGTTTCAGGACTTCTGTGTACCTTCTGGATATTAAACTCTCATTAGATAGGTGACTTGCAAATATTTTCTCGCATTCTGTAAGTTGTCTTTTCATTTTCTTGATAATGTCTTTTGATGCCCGAACGTTTTTAATTTTGATGAAGTCCAATTTTGTTGTTATTGCTTGTGCTTTTAGTGTCATGTTAAGAATCCATTGCCAAATCCAAGGTCAGGAAAATTTACCTCTATGTATTCTAACAGTTTTATGGGTTATGCCTTTATATGTAGGTTGTTGATCTGCCTTGAGTTAATTTTTGTGTACTGTGTGAAGTAGGATAGTCTAACCTCATTCTTTCCCAGGTGGAAATCCAGTTGTCCCAGAGCCATTTGTTGAAGACTCTGCTCTCTCCCTATTGAATAGACTCAGCATCTTTGTCAAAATCAGTGGGCATATTACTCTTTAAGGGGTACAGAGTTTCAAATTTGCAAAATGCAAAGGGTTCTGAAGATGGATGGTGGTGTGATGGCTGCACAATGAAGTGAATGACTTAACATCCCTGAACTGTATGCTTAAAAATGGTTAAGATGATACATTTTATGTGATGTGTATTTTACAACAATTAAAGAAAATCAATTGGCCATATATAAGTGGGTTTATTTCCAAACAATCATTTCTTGCATATCCTTATGCCAATATAACACTGTTTTGCTTACTGTAACTTAGTAATAAGTTTTGAAATCAGGAACACTCCAACTTTATTCTTTTTCAGAACTGTTTTGGCCCCTTGCAATTCCATAGGATTTGAGGACTATCTTTCCCATTTCTGCAAGAAAACATTGTTGAAATTTTATTTTTAAATGTTTGTTTATTGAGCGAGAGAGAGAGAGAGCGAGAGAGAGCGAGAGAGCACAAGCACAGTAGGGGCACAGAGATAGGGCAATAGAGGATTCAAAGTGTGCTCCATACAGATCGTGATCTGAGGCTAAGTCAGATGCTTAACCCACTGAGCCACCCAGGTGCCCCCTCTGTTGACATTTTAATGAGATTGTGTTGAATCTATAGTTAGCTTTGGGTAGTATTGCCATCCTAACAATATTAAGTCTTTCAATACATGAATACAGAATGTCTTTGTATTATTTAGATGCTCTGTCAGTAATCTCTTGTAGTTTTCAGTTCAGGTAGGTGCTTATGTTATAACATTTTTCTCCCCTATATTCAATATGACACACTTTAGATCAAGCAAAAAGTAGAATGCAACTTTCAAGAAGGCAATTAGTATTTCATTCATTGTGGTGTCACCCATCATGAGCAGAAAAGACTTACAGATCACATGGAATTAAACTAGCATTTGATTGACGATGCTTTCTGTTCAGAGTTCTGAACTAGGTGCTAGAGGGCCCCAATTTGCATAAGGTTAGTTACCAGTGTGACTGTCAGGTAGAAATGGAAACAGTGATGGTAGAATAGGAAATGCTATAAAGCAGCCTTGTGCAGAAAGCTAAGGGCACATAATGGGGGTTGGTTGGGGAAAATGTCAAATAGTAGGCTTTGACCATAGAGTGAGATTTTGTCGATCAGCCAGGGGAAGAGGGAGAAGGGCATGTGTGTGTTTGTGGTGGGAGGTGAGGGGGAGAAAAATGTGGAGGTAAGGTAGAAGTGCCTTAATCATAGCTGATTAGTCAACCAGTTCATTGATTTGAACAACTGTACAAAAATTTTAGGGCGCATATCTTTTTTTTAATTTCTTTTAATGTTTATTTTTGAGAGAAACACACAGAGTGTGATCAGGGGAGGGGCAGAGAGGGAGGAGACACAGCACAGAGCCTGACGTGGGGTTCGACCTGAGCTAAGTCAGACGCTCAACTGACTGAGCCTCCCAGGTGCCCCTAATTTATTTTTTAATGTCTATTTATTTTTGAGAGAGACAGAGAGCGAGCAGGGGAGGGGCAGAGAGAGGGAGACACAAAATCTGAAGCAGGCTCCAGGCTCTGAGCTCTCATCACAGAGCCCAGTGTGCGGCTCAAACTCACAAACCGTGAGATCATGACCTGAGCCAAAGTTGGATGCTTAATCCACTGAGCCATCCAGGCACCCCAAGGCACATATATCTTAATATACTCCTTTCAAAAAAATATGATACATTTAAAAAGTAATACTTGTGGGGCAATGGGAGAAATAGAATAGAGGCTATGGAGTAAATAATAGTAATAATTTTGTCAATGTTAATTCCCTGATTTTGATACTTGTACTATGGTTATGAAAGAGAGTGTCCTTAGGAAATACACATTGAAGTATTTAGGGGAAAGGGAGCATCATGAATGCAATATACTTTCAAATGGTTCCGAAAAAAATTATATGGGGCGCCTGGGTGGCTCAGTTGGTTAGAGTCCGACTTCAGCTCAGGTCATGATCTCACAGCTCGTGGGTTTGAGCCCCGCATCAGGCTCTGTGCTGACAGCTAGCTCAGAGCCTGGAGCCTCCTTTTGATTCTGTGTCTCCCTCTCTGCTCTTCTCCCACTCACAATCTCTCTCTCTCAAAAACAAATAAAACATAAAAAAAAATTTTAAAGAAAAAAATAATATGTATGCACACAGAGAGAAAAATATAAAGAAGATAATAAAAGTGGTAAAATGCTAATAATTGGAGAATCTGAGTGAAGAAAAGTTTTTATGCCATTCTTGCAACTTTCTTACAAGTTTGGAATTGATTCAAAATAAAAACCATCCCTCCAAAAGTCATGTTGTCGCTCCTTTACAATACAAACTGGGTCCTAAAAGAAAAATGTTTTGCACACACAGAAAATATATCTGAAAAGACACCCCCACTATTTATTAGTGACTACTTCTCAGGAATAGACTGAATGGTGAAAAGAAGGATTTAAAATTTTACTTTGTATATTCCTGTATTGGTTATTTTGTTGAAAGTATGAATTAATTTTGTAATTAGAAATAAAAACACAAAAGATATTAAAAAGAAAACCCTTGGGGGTGATAATTAACAAGAGAAAAATATCTTTCTGGGGTGCCTGGGTGGCTCAGTCTGTTAAGTATCCTGCTCTTGATTTTGGCTCAGGTTATGATCTCATGGCTTGTGAGTTCAAGCCTTGCATCGAGCTCTGCACTGACAGCAGGGAGCCTGCTTGGGATTCTCTCTCTCCTTCTCTCTCCCTAACCCTCTGCACTCTCTCTCTCTCTCTCACTCTCTCTCTCTCAAAATAAATACATAAACTTTTAAAAAAAAACCTTTCTATTGTATGATAACAGAGAGGGAATGGTAAGAAAATGCATTTTTGTGTAAAGAAAAATACATATTTTACATATTACATAACAATCAACAAATATATGTCAACATGTAAACAATTATTGGCACCTAATGAGAATGATTTTTTCACATGAAAAGATGCTCAACATCATTCATTATCAGGGAAATGCAAAGAAAACCCACAATGAGATACCACCTCACATCTGTCAAAATGGCTAAAATTAACAACTCAGGAAACAACAGATGTTGGTGAGGATGAGGAAAAAAGGGAACACTTTTGCACTGTTGGTGGAAATACAAACTGGTGCAGCCACTCTGGAAAACAGTATGGAGATTCCTCAAAAAGTTAAAAATAGAACTACCCTATGGCCCAGCAATTGTACTACTAGGTATTTATCCAAAGGATGCAAAAATGCTGATTCAAAGGGGCACATTCACCTCAATATTTATAGCTGCATTATCTACTATAGCCAAAGTATGGTAAGAGCCTGAATATCCACTGACTTGTGAATGGATAAAGAAGATGTGGTATATCAGAGCACCTGAGTGCCTCAGTTGATTGAGCATCCAACTTCAGCTCAGGTCATGATCTCACGGTCCGTGAGTTCAAGCTGTGCTGACAGCTCGGAGCCTGGAGCCTGCTTCATATTCTGTGTGTGTGTGTGTGTGTGTGTGTGTGTGTGTGTGTGTGTGTGTGTCTGTCTTTCTCTCTCTCTCTCTCTCTCTCTCTGCCCTTCCCCTGCTCCCTCTTACTCTGTTTCTCTCAAAAGTAAAGAAACATTAAAAAAATTTTTTTTTAAAAGATGTGGTATATATACAATAGAATATTACTCAGCAATCAAAAAGAATGAATCTTGCCATTTGCAACAATGTGGATGGAACCAGAATGCATTATGCTAAGTGAAATAAGTCCATCAGAGTAAGACAAATACCATACGATTTCACTCACATGTGGAATTTAAGAAACAAAAGAGATGAACATAGGGGAAGGGAAGGAAAACTAAAAATGATAAAAACAGAGAGGGAGGCAAACCATAAGAGACTCTGAACTACAGAGAACAAACAGCATTGCTGGAGGGAAAGTGGGTGGGAGATGGCTAACTGGGTGATCGGCATTAAGGACGGCACTTGTTGGGATGAGCACGGGGTGTTATATGCAAGTGAAGAATTACTAAACTCTACTCCTGAAACCAATACCACATTATATGTTAATTGACCTGAATTCAAATAAAGAAGAAAAAGAAAAAAATGAGAATAATTATGTTTTTCTGTCCTTGAAAAGCTTTTTTTTCTTTTTTCCAGAAACTGATAGCTTTAAAGTCTCTCTTCTCCCAGTTCAGCGCTGCAATGGTAAGGAAAACCACAGCAACTCTCTTAATAATTTAAGCACAAAGCTCCCATCTTCACCTTAATTACTGCCTGCATTTTGTCGAAGCTAAGGTTGTTTTTGTTCACAATGACTTCTGTAGGCTGACACACACAAAAATTACAGCCTGTTGTAGTTTCCTAAGCCCACCCGCATAATCAAACTAAATTAAGCACTTATTAAATTCATGCACTTAAAAAGAGAAAATAAAAATGATACCAATCAACCAATTTCCTTCCCCAAGTCCCAAAATAGAAGATCATTAAGTCATGCTTTCCCTAGTGTTCGATGTGGCTTAAAACGAAGTGTTGATGAAGCATCCTAAACCAAGGCATGGGCTCACCCCCTCTTTCCAGTTTGGGAGGGGGCCAAGGGAGTAGGATAAAATTTTAAGGCCTCATTCCATGGGGAATATCTAATGCCAAGCTCAGAAACTTCAGGTGATCAGGACTCAGAGCTTCTATACTCTTTTATGCTGTTGTCTTCCAGCTCATCCCTCCCACGTTAGTACACTCTCCCACTTTAGTCACGGTCCCTCGGCCTCACGACATAGGCAAAGAAGCACAGACTTATCCGTTAATGTCCTGGGTTGTTAACTCTCAAGCCTTGGCAGAGGAGGGGCTAGCTTGACTAATCATCTATTTTACTTGTGATCCTTCTAATAAATGAGAACATTCTTCTAGTTGAGTTGTTTTGTATCCAAGCACAGTGTTATTTTTTGACTCCTGATATATTTGGAACTAAAATATGTTCAGTATATAAACTCTGGACATTAATATGACTTTATGTTTCTTTTTCTTCTTTAATAAAAGAAGAAAAAAGCCTATAAAAGAAAATCCCCAATCACAGGAGGAAACCTACTGCACTTTTTAAAGTATAAATCTCACATTTTAATAATCACCAATATACCTTTTAAAATATATATTCTACAGGTTGACATTCATCTATTTATTCAAAAATTATTTGTATGGTATCAGTATGATGTTGACCAAATATATTCCCTGCCTTTAAGAACAATATACTTTAGGGGGCACCTGAGTGGCTCAGTCTGTTAAACTTCTAACGTCAGCTCAGATCATGATCTCTCAATTCACAAGTTCAAGCCCCACATCAAGCTCTGTATTGACAGCTCAGAGCCTGGAGCCTGCTTCAGATTCTGTCTCCTTCTCTCTCTACCCCTCCCCCACTCATGCACGCGCTCTCTCTCTCTCTCTCCCTCACTCTCTCAAAAATGAATAAAAACATTTTAAAAAGTTTAACTTAGGGGCGCCTGGGTGGCTTAGTCGGTTAAGCGTCCAACTTTCGCTCAGGTCATGATCTCGCGGTTCGTGGGTTCGAGCCCCGCGTCGGGCTCTGTGCTGACTGCCAGCTCAGAGCCTGGAGCCTGTTTCAGAGTCTGTGACTCCCGCTCTCTCTGACCCTCCCCTGCTCACGCTGTCTCTCTCTCTCTCCTAGAAATAAATAAAAAACATTAAAAAAAAGTTTAATTTAAAAAAGAACACTATAGGGACATCTGGATGGCTCAGTAGGAAGAGCATGCGACTAGATTTCAGAGTCGTGAGTTTATGCTCCACATTGAGTGTAGAATTTACTTAAACAAATACTTTTTTTTAAAGAACAGTATACTTTAATAAACATTGTTTTAAATTTTTCTAATGTTTATTGATTTTTGAAAGAGAGAGAGAGAGAGAGAGAGAGAGAGAGAGAGTGTGTGTGTGTGTGTGTGTGTGTTTGTGTGAGAAGGGGAGAGGTAGAGAGACAGGGAGACACAGAATTTGAAGCAGGCTCAAGGCTCTGAGCTGTCAGCACAGAGCCTGATGCAGAGCTTGAACTCATGAAGCATGAGATCATGGCCCAAGCTGAAGTTGAATACTTAACTGACTGAGCCACCCAGGTACCCAAACATTGTTTTAAATTTTTAAACAAAGACTAATATGAAATTACCTAAATATATCATGTTATCTTAACAGTTAGATAATATATTCTTTGGGGCAAGTTTGCCAAGAGACACACAAAAAATAATAGAAATTACTCTCAAAGAATTATATGTTTTGGTAACAATAAAGTCAACTTCCTGTCAAGTTATTTGGATATATTTATGTATCCCTATATATATTTTACTCTCTCCTGAGATCACTTTATTTTAATAGCATTTAATTTGCATTAAGATGTATTCTGAACCAGGAAAACACCAGGAAAAGAGTGTCTTCATTGAAATATTGCAATTATACCAAAAGGAAGCCCATGTGTTTATTTCCCTCTAGAATTTTAGAAGTAACATTTTTAAAAATCATGACTGTATCAGACAACCAGCTAATCCTTTTTTTAAAGCCATATTTCTGTATTTTTTCCTGCCAAAAATAGTTCCAAGGTAGATCAGAAATTTAAGCATAAACATATGACACCATAAATGTACCAAAAAATGGGTAAATTTTTTTTTAAATAGAAGCTTTTATTTTATTTTATTTTTTTTAATTTTTTTAAATGTTTTTTTTTATTTATTTCTAGGAGAGAGAGAGACAGCGTGAGCAGGGGAGGGTCAGAGAGAGAGGGAGTCACAGACTGAAACAGGCTCCAGGCTCTGAGCTGGCAGTCAGCACAGAGCCCGACGCGGGGCTCGAACCCACAAACCGCGAGATCATGACCTAAGGGAAAGTCGGACGCTCAACCGACTAAGCCACCCAGGCGCCCCATAATGGGTAAATTTTTTATAGTTCTGCATCTTGGAAGTATTTTCTCCATATGACAGTTATTTCAGAAGCCATAAATAAATGATAAAATATTTTATATAAAATATTTAAATTCTAAAGGGTAAACATTACTCTAAATAGAGTTGAAAGAAGAATCAGGAAAAAAAATATTTGCAACAAACATAACATAAAAGACAGATGTATTTAATAAACAAAGAGCTCTTACAAAAATAAAAGCAGTGATGAAATCAAAGAGAGACTGGGAGATGGGGAGGCAATTTCCATTACCTGCCCTCCATTCTTTGATAAGGACAATTGAGTTTTTTTGCAATCGTATATAAAGTACTGTGCAATCACAATTTCAAGGCAAGGTCCTTAGCTTTAACCTTGCCAACAAGGTTGCTCATCTTAAGTTCTTCCTATATAAGAATTCTGATGTTGCCACTAATAAAAAGGCAATCAACTCAGTGGAATAATGGCCAAAGAACATAAGTAGGCAAGCTCCAATAACCACATGAAAAGGTATTTAGCCCCAGTTATGGTTAAAGAAAGTTATCTCTTTGGAAAGAGTCTATGTTTCTTGGATTTTAGGCTGCTTAGTTGCTCTGCATTACAAGCTCTTTCTTATTTTTACTTTTTAAAATTATTTTATTTATTTATTTATTTTTGAGAGAGAGAGAGAGAGAGAGAGAAAGGAAGAGAGAGAAGGAGACAGAGAATCCCAAGCAGGCTCTGCACTGTCCGTGCAGAGCCCAAAGTGGGGCTCAGTCCCACAAACCATGAGATCATGACCTGAGAAGAAATCAAGAGTCAGAGGCTTAACTCACTGGGCCACCCAGGTGCCCCTGCAACACAAGCTTTTTGATAGATTCAAGAAATGTGATTTTGTAGTTAATCTCTATTTTATTATAGTTAGGGTGGAAGTGACACTCTTTGCACTTGCCTCATTCTGGATGGAAACAGAACTCCCCAATTCAGGACCACTTGAGTGACTCAGTCAGTTAAGTGCGCCTGACTCTTGATTATGGTTCAGATCATGACCTCACGGTTCAGTTGGTCACATTGAGTCCTGAGTGGGGCTCTGCACTGACAGCGTGAAGCCTGCTTGGGATTCTCTCTCTCCCTCTCACTGTGCCCCTCCCCAGCTTGTGTGCACTCTTGCTCTCTCAAAATAAATAAACATTTAAAATAAATAAATAAATAAATAAATAAATAAATAAATAAATGATTACATCCATGGGAAACTATTAAAGCTATAGCTATTAAAGAGAGGTGAGAATATAGGTACAGGCTTAAACACCAAAATCTATTAAGTGAAAACAAACTTTGAGGACCAATGATCACATTTGTGTAAAATAATGCACACGTGTGTGTATTTTAATTGATATGCCTCTAAACAGCATGACTGTTTCTCCAAGAAAAAAATTCAATAAGGAGTGTTTTTATCCTATGTACTTAAAATGCTTTCATACTGTTTAAAACTACAAAGCCTGCTTGAGGTTTTCCAGAAAAATTAAATTATACTTGAGGGGGAAAAATTGTTTTTTATGTCAAAAGCAAAACATCTGCCACTTCAGTTTGACATTTTTTCATGTCCTGTTTACCAAACTAGAAACAAACACTGAATCATAATTAAGTGATATAATTGGAAAGAAGTGCTGCCCCAGGATGGTATGCTTAATGACATATTTGCACAGTGGTGTACATTGATGGGTAAATGCAAAAGAAAGACTGCAGACAGGAAGAAGCGGGTAACATTAGAAAGAAAGAAAGAAGAAAGACAGAAAGAAAGAAAGGAGGGAGGGAGGGAGGGGAGAAATAAGTAGGGATGCCTGGGTGGCTCAGTTGGTTAAGCATCTGACTTCGGCTCAGGTCATGATCTCACGTTTGTGAGTTCGAGCCTTGCCTTGGGCCCTGTGTTAATACCCTAGAGCCTGCTTTGGATCTGTGTTTCCCTCGCTCTCTGCCTCCTCCTCCACTCATGCTCTGTCTCTCTCAAAAATAAACATTAAAAATTTTTTTTAAAAAAGTGGGGCGCCTGGGTGGCTCAGTCGGTTAAGCGTCCGACTTTCGCTCAGGTCACGATCTCACGGTTCGTGGGTTCGAGCCCCGCGTCGGGCTCTGTGCTGACTGCCAGCTCAGAGCCTGGAGCCTGTTTCAGTCTGTGACTCCCTCTCTCTCTGACCCTCCCCTGCTCACGCTGTCTCTCTCTCTCTCTCCTAGAAATAATAATAAAAAAAAAACTCTTTAAAAAAAGAGAGAGAGAAATATGTAGCATTCATCAACATGACACCTAGTTCGCTTATTTATGTATGTATATGTATGTATGTATTTATGTATGTATGTATGTATGTATTTATTTATTTATTTATTTTCAAGTAATCTCTATAATCTCTACACCCAATGGGGGACTCAAACTTATGACCTCAGAGATCAAGAGTTATATGCTCCACTTTCTGAGCCAGCTAGGCACCCCTGAAATACCCCACTTCTTGTTAGTTTTCTTACTGATTTCCTTTTCTCATATGCAAGAGGAAGTAATAATCCCCAAATCTAAGTATTTATGTCTTGGAAGTCTAAAACTAGATGCTAATTATTTTTATAAATAATAAAGTCATATTAAAGGTCAGAACAAATAAAGGATCAAGGGAACTTGCTGTCATTGAGTTTACTAAGTTAAACCTTCATGTAATTTCCTTCTCTGCAGACCTTTTATATACTATGCAGTAGTCATGTACAGCAACAAGTCTGGACAAGTCTTTTCTGAAGGTAAGTTGGCTTGTCTTCTTGACCTGTTATAAATGAAGGGAAAAAATTACAGGCTCTATTTTATTCATCCATTATATCCTTCTTTCATTCATTATTCTATGCATCATTGATTTTTTTGTATACGCTTACATGACTTTTAGTACATTTATTAAACGTATTGCATTATGCAATCATCACCAGAGTCCAGTTTTAGAATATTTTCATCACCCCAATAAAACCCCCACTGCCTGTTCGCAATTAATCCCTGTTCCCACTTCAGCCCTAGGAAACAAGTAATATATATATTTTTTATCTCTACAGATTGGTCACTTCTGGACATTTCATATAAAATAAATCGTATAATATGTAGGGATTTTTTGGCTAAGCATAATGATTTTTAGGTTCACCTATGTATATACTATGTATCAGTAGTTTACTCCTTTTTATTGTTGAATATATGCCATTGTATCGCTATTACCACCCTTTGTGTATCTACTCAGCAGTTGACGGATATATGTCACTGCTGTTGTTTGTTTGGATTGGTTTTGATCTTGGTTTGGTTTAGTTTTATTTAAGTATAGTTGACCTGCTGCTTTGCTTTGGCTTTGATCTTTGTGCCTGAATGTCAGAGCATAGACTGACAATTTTCTCTCTGTGCTATCTATGTGCCTACTGACAACTTTAGACAGTAAGGCGTATTCTTCTTCTCTAGAGTGTGTGAAGCGAGGCTTTGCCAATTTTGTGTGTCTGTGTGTGAAGGATAAAGTGCTTCTTGGTGACTGGTAAGGATAAAGGCAGTATAATTAGACCCAGTCGCTAGTCCAGTACATCATAAGTACTCCAAACCATACACCACTTTGACAGGATGCACGCCCGCCACACTCCACAAAAAATGTACTCACACACTCTCAGATTGTTGCCACTACAAAACAACAGTCCCACAAAACAAAAACAATGACAATGATGACACCACAGTAAATCTCCCAGGAAATAACAAGAAGGATGATGCTCTTCTGGGGGACATCCTGTGAGGAAAATGACATCAAAGTATCAAATGCCAAAATGAGAATAAAAATGTTACCCTGCGGGTGTCTGGGTGACTCAGTGGGTTAAACATCCAACTCTTGATTTCAATTCGGGTTATGGTTTGTGAGTTTGAGCCCCACATGGGGCACTGCACTCACACTGTGGAGCCTGCGTGGGATTCTCTCTCTCTCCCTCTCTCTGCCCCTTCCCCTCTTGTGCTCTCATTCTCTCTCTCAATAAATAAATAAATAAATAAACTTGAAAAAAAGCTTTAAAAAAAGAATTTAGAAAACCAATTTTATTCTGATGTAAATATTATCCACATGTCCCAATCCCCATGATAATAAGCAACCCACTCAGAATATACTCTGAGAACTGTATGTAACAGCACAAATGGTCTACTTGAAGGTTAGGAATTATCGTAAAATGAATACATGTCCAAAGAAGTGATTTAATCTTGTATTTTTTAGTTTCTTCTTTTTAAAAACTTTTACTTTTTTAATATGCAAAAGTAGACAAGACAATGTTCAAAAGAAACGCAACTAGCCATAACACAGGCCCCCAAACCATCAACCCAAAGCCTATCTGCCCCATCCATAAATTAAATCTGCCCCTCCTCCTATTATCTCATAGCAAATCTCAAGTATCATATAATTTTATCCATAAATATTTCATCATGCAACTCTACAAGAGAAGTCTTTAGTTAATAATGTAACTACAATACCATGATCACATCTAAAACATTTTAACAATAGTTGCTTAATACAAAAGTCCCGTCATTGTTCCTGTGACTTGAATTTATAACTTCAAGTAATAAGCCCAGATGGCGAAACAACCTCTGTCAGATAAGGACTCGGGGAAGAGAGGCTCCATGCGCGTCCTGATAGGACACACACGGCAGCGTTTCTTCTCACTGCCAAGTGATCCCGTTAAGCTGGGGCTTAAGGAACTGAAAGAAATTCAAAAATAAGCTCAGAAAACGTATGCCATATGGACGCTAAAGGATTACTTTCCCCCTTTGATTATGAAATGACTAACTATTTTCAGCTAAAATGTGTGGGATCTGTTTCAAAAAATGGAATATCTTTTCCTCACCGAGCATATTGATTAGAGACATAATCTAGACTGTCTGGGAATAGTTTCTCTGTAGCTGAACAAATCACACCCTTCAATGCACTGTTTAATTTTAGATACATCTTGTCACATTTATTTAAATGTTTTGGCTCTGGATTTTTTTCCCCTTTTGGTGTGCCTGATGTCCACATTTATAATTTAGCCGTCATCTTTCTCAAAAGGTAGGGTGGGGCAATGGAAAAATCAATTCCAGGTTTTGTCACATACAAGTGGTGTGAACGTATACAAGTTACTTAACCTCTCTGAGCAAGAATTATTTTTTTTTAATGTTTTATTTATTTTTTTATTTATTTCTAGGAGAGAGAGAGAGACAGCGTGAGCAGGGGAGGGTCAGAGAGAGAGGGAGTCACAGACTGAAACAGGCTCCAGGCTCTGAGCTGGCAGTCAGCACAGAGCCCGACGCGGGGCTCGAACCCACGAACCGCGAGATCATGACCTAAGCAAAAGTCGGACACTTAACCGACTAAGCCACCCAGGCGCCCCTCAAGAATTATTTTTCATTTGTTGACTAATGAGGATTTGTGAAGATCAAATGAGATAATGGATTTACCACTGTGCCTGCATGTACTAGATAATCAAAAAATCATAGCTATCGTTAATGAAAGAGGAATTTTCTACAATAGAAACATATAATTTATCAAAAGTTCCCCCCAAATAGTTTTTGCATCGTCATTTATTACTTCTTATCGATTTATCACCAAAACCATAAGCTATTATGCGTGGATCAGTTATCTAAGGAATAATGTTCCTTCTGTCACTGCCTTGACTGTAAACAAGTACTTAGAGTAACATAACTGTAATGAATAGACACTGTTTTTAAAATTTTTTTTAATTTTTACTTATATTGTTTTTGAGAGGGAGACCGAGTGTGAGCAGGGGTGGGGCAGAAAGAGGGAGACACAGAATCAGAAGCAGGCTCCAGGGTCTCTAAGCTGTCAGCACAGAGCCTGACGCGGGACTCATGACATCATGAGCTGAGCCGAAGTCAGATGCTTAATCGACTGAACCACCCAGGCACCCCACAAATAGACACTCTTAAGTCATTCTATTGTGAACCTATTTTTTTTTTTTTTATAAATCAGGTCTATAACCAACCATTCTACACACTCTATCTTTTCAGAATAAAATGTCAAACTTTCTGTTTAAAACTAATAGAAAAAATAATGAGAAAAAACAAATCAAAACAAATCCTTCATTCTCTCATTTTAGTAATAATACAAAAAAATCCAAGTCATTGGGCTCTATTTCACACCTGACTCTGGCCTGAGGTAAGAATATGGAGAATACAGAAAACTTCCATTTTTATTCTCCCATTTGTAGGCATACATGAAATAATTTATAGTAGAATATTAATGAAATAGGATGCTAGTTCAGCAAACAAATCTACTGATGCTCAATGTATAGTTTATTAAAATCTATATTAAATATTTTAGTCAATTTTCTCTGCCTTTACAAGTAAGTTTAAACATTCTGTGAGTAATGGATTCTGTGACTGATAGTTCAAGTTCCTGCCATACCTTACAGTTAGCAATAAATTTTCATTATGTAGTTCTACAAAAATGAAGAGTGTGATAAATCAGCCCAAATATGTCCTGACCTTAACACAGTTTCTGGTACTACTCTCTAGTGAATTACTTCTCTTTCCCAAAAGGGGACACACCACCATAATTCCAGCTCACTGTGAGCTCTGGCTCAGTTTTTTGAAGTTTTATTACAATGTGTCATGAGTATTCGTGAAACGTGTCTTGAAATATCCTTTGAGAGGTCAGATTCAAGAGCACTACTGCGGTCAATCACCGAGAAGGACAGCTACATACAAAGTCGAAAGCAATTTCCCACTTGCCTTGGCAACTGGCTATGAGGTGAGCTGCGGGCAGAGTAGCTGGCCATCTTTCCATGCCATTCAAAAAGCTACCGAAGCCTACTCCAGACTCAGTTCCACATAGATGCTGGTCTACAAAATCCCTGCTCTCAGGGTGAAGGCACAGTAAATAAGAGATTAGAGTAATCAGTGTTAGTTACTCATTAATTATTTATCCAGAACCCACTATACACCAGATGCTCTGTTAGGCACTAAGGATACAACAGCAAGTGAGATAGGCAAAAATATTTTAATGTGCTGTGATGTACACAGGATGCCATGGAGGCCCAGATAAAGAAAATATAAGTTCACAGACAGACCAGAGGTTAGGGAAAGCTTTTCGGAGGAGGTGATACTTCAGCAAAGTTTGGAGAGACAAAGAACAAAGATGTTAGATAAAGGAGGCATTCTCGGCACAATATAGGAGGTATGAAGCAGAAGGATGTATTTGGGAAACTACTGGTAGGTTAATATAGCTACTGAAAACTGTAGAATGTCATTGAAAGATCTGAAGCAGAGTGTTAGTGATTGTATTTGCATTTAGTGTTTATTCAGCCTGCAGCACAGACAATGGACTGCAGTGGAGATAGAGAGACCAATTAAGCAGGTATTGTTATAATCCTGACTACAAAGTAGGAAGGGAATAGATAAGGTTTCTCATACTATAGAACTTTGCAACTGATTAGGATAGGAAAAGGTGGAATGAGAGGGGGCTAGGAGACTTCCAGATCTCTAGCTGTAAAGGCAACTGCTTGAGTTATTGATACTAATGAAAACTCTTCATTGATTAAACATTGAAGAGCCTTTATGGTGCATTCAAGAAGCCTAAGATTAGATCACCTTCCCAGCCACTCTGGACCCAACATGGGTCTCTGAGTTAAAGAAGGTGAGTTATGGGGTGCCTGGGTGGCTCAGTTGGTTAAGCGTCCGACTTTGGTTAAGGTCATGATCTCACTGTTCATGGGTTCGAGCCCCGCGTCGAGCTCTGTGCTGACAGCTCAGAGCCTGGAGCCTGCTTCAGATTCTGTGTCTTCCTCTCTCTCTGACGCTCCCCTGCTCACACACACACACACACACACACACACACACACACACACACACACACTCACTCTCTCTCTCTCTCTCAGGAATAAATTAAAAAAAAAAAAACCATTAAAAATAAAGAAGGTGAGTTATTCCTGGGGCTCCTGGGTGGCTCAGTCAGTTAAGCCTCTGACTTGGGCTCAGGTCATGAACTCACTGTTCATGGGGTCAGGCCCCCTCTGTGCTGAAAGCTCAGAGCCTCAAGCGTACTCCGGATTCTGTGTCTCCCTCTCTGTGTGACCCTCCCCCAGTTGTGGTCTGTTTCTCTCTCTCTCAAAAATAAATAAACATTAAAAAATTTTTTTTTCAAAAGAAGACAAATTATTCCTGAAACAATGAGTAATTGTTAGCTTTGAGGAGGAATTTGATGACCAAGAATGAACCGTTTTCAATATGGTTTAAGGGTTAGTTATTATCTTCATTTTGGTGACATAACCTGCAGAAGGAATTGAAAATTCCCTTATGAGATCTGCAGTTCTGATTAAGTCTTGTACATTAGAAAAATTAATTTGGAGGCACTTATATATAACTGGAACCATAAAGAACTTCTGACCATGTAACATTAGTTCATTACATCAGATATTAACTATTTTTCTAACAGTGTCTGAAAAAACTGCCCTAAATTGTGACGAATACCTTATTGCAATTTTATTGTTACTAAATATAAAATTTTGTTTTCTCCCATTTGGGGGAACGTTTTAAAGGTAATTTGTTGCATATATCTTATTATCACCTAATTAATGGTCGTCATTTTCTCATGGACTCTTGGAATAACTTGCAAATTGATTTCTCAGCACAATTTCAATCCCCTCCACTTTACTCTGGTCTATCCCACTTTAAAGATTTTCTTTTTGGGGGCCTCTGAGTGGCTCAGTCGTTAAGCATCTGACTTTGGCTCGGGTCAAAATTTCACAGTTCATAAGTCCGAGTCCCCACATCTGGTGATCTTGGGCCCCACTTCAAGTGAGCCCCACTTCTCTCTCTCTCTTTCTCTCTCTCTTATTCTCCCTCTGTCCCTCCTGGGACTCACTCTCTCCCCCTTGCACATTTGCGCCCTCTCTCACTCTCTCTCTCAAAAAACAAAAACAAAAACAAAACAACAACAACAACAACAAAAAAAAAACCCCAAGATTTTGGATGTGGCTCAGTTGGTTAAGCATCCAAAATTTTCAGCTCTGATGTTGAGGCTCCTGAGTTTGAGCCTGCTTCAGATTCTATGTCGCCTTCTCTCTCTCCCCCTCCACAGCTTGTGTTCTGTCTCTCTCTGTCTCAAAAATAAATAAAAAACATTTAAAAACCTCAAGATTTAATTTTTTAAAATTTTTCTAAGTAATCTCCATACCCAATGTGGGGCTCAAATTTACAACCCCAAGATTAAGAGTCAAATGTTCTAGAGTCTGAGCCAGCCATGTGCCCCAGTCTACCCCAGTTTAAAAGAAGTGAACACAGGTGCACCTGGGTGGCTCAGTCTGTTAAGTGTCCAACTCTTGATTTGGGCTCAGGTCATGACCTCATGGTTTGTGAGTTCGAGTCCCGTCACGCTCTACACTGATAGCATGGATCCTGCTTGGGGTTCTCTAGCTCTCTCTCTGCCCCTCCCCTACTTGCATGAGGTCTCTCAAAATAAACCTTAAAAAAAATTAAAGAAGGGGTACCTGGATGGCTTAGTCAGTTAAGCATCCGAGTTTGGCTCAAATCATGACCTCACAGTTCAGTTTATGAGTTTGAGTCCCACATAGGGCTCTAGGCTCACAGCCTGGAGACTGCTTCAGGTCCTGTCTCCCTCTGCCTCTGCCCCTCCCCTGTGTTCTCTCTTTCTCTCAAAAATAAACATTAAAAAATAATAAAAATAAAAGAAGTGAACGCAAAGTGATAAAACTGAACGCAAATATGACATTGTCTTTCCTTCCTCAACATATTTTGAATGGGGACTAATAACTATAGCATAATGTCCAAACTCCCCAGCTTATCAGTAAAGGGCTTAATGATTTGGACTCACCACTTTTTGCCAATTGACACCTACCCCTCTAGCCTTCCCAAATTTCTTACAAACTCATGCCACATGCAGTTGTCTCAACCTGTAATGCCCTTTCTGTAGCTCAACTGGAACACTGCCACTAGGCTTCTAAAGTTCATGTACTGTCCCACTTCCCTTGGAAAAATTTCAAGGTGTTCCCCGGTCTCTGCCTTTAAAGCACCATGTTCATCCAAGCATTCGCTTTTATCAATAGTTTTAAAAGTCTGCAAATGTGGCTAGTAATATTGTTTTATATTTGTACTTCCAGTGCTTAAGAGAGCATCAGCTTGAATCCAAGAATGGATGAATGGATACCTCCCTGAAGCTGTTCCCACCTTCTGTAGGCAATTGATTGGTTCCCTTCCTCCATCCTCTAATACTGTCTATATATTTCTAGAATAGTATTTATTACTTTATATGTCTATCTCTCCAATATAGTCTGTGAGTAGATACCATTCTTTCCTATTCTTGTAATTTCTGCATCTAGCACATAATATGCCCTGAAAAACTTGAAAGCATGCTTCTCAGACTTGTGGGTGGTACTATATTTTATGTGTCGAATGCCAGACTTTTGATTCAAAAAGGCCTGGGGTTTTGTTTATTCATGATATGGAAAGGCTGGAAAGACAGACCCAAACAAGCCAAATTAAATTTGGCAGAAAGAGGTATAAAGCTCCAAGTTTTGGTACACATTAGGTTTTTATTTTCAAGGTCAGAGAGAACTGAATCAATAGCATGACATGACTGAGGGGCGCCTGGGTGGCTTAGTCGGTTAGGCGTCCGACTTTCGCTTAGGTCATGATCTCGCGGTTCGTGGGTTCGAGCCCCGCGTCGGGCTCTGTGCTGACTGCCAGCTCAGAGCCTGGAGCCTGTTTCAGAGTCTGTGCCTCCTCTCTCTGACCCTCTCCTGCTCACACTGTCTCTCTCTCTCTCTCCAAGAAATAAATAAAACATTAAAAAAAATTTTTTTAAATAGTATGACATGACTGAAAATAAAACACAGAAACACATGCTATGAATTAATAAAACACAGAAGCTGGAGCAAGAGAGTTGTGCCTTGTACTATGAACTCTTCAGATGTATAATTTATGGGGTGTATTAACAAAATAGGAAAATTCCAGAATTTTCCTGGAAAATTCCAGGCTCATAAGTAGCCTGACAACTACAAAAATAGGAATAGTCAGAAGAATAGGAATGCCTGGCTTGGGAAAAAGAAGCAAAGAGAGCAGGGGAGACAGGCTATGTGGTGTCAGTTCAAGGGTTCCAGGTCCCATTCAACCTACTTTTTTTTAAATTATTATTAGATCTATATATGTGCCTCACTTTACAAATGAGGAAATTTGTAAAGTTTACTGGAGTTACCTGAAATCACTCAGCTAACAGAGCTAGGGCTGAACTCTGATCCAGTATACTGAGCTGCTGGAGGAGTTGACTGTCTTTAAAATGTTTACCTGTATAGCATTTTCCTTTTTTTTAAACCCCTAGTTGTATTACCAAATGCATCAGGACCTCGTAGATTGCAACTAGTCATGAGCCTTCTGTTCATCACTGGAAGCATTTGGGGAGAAAACTCATCACAGATGGATCGGAGAGTCTTGTATTTGGTTCGAGTTTAGACTTGAAAACCTAAGTTATGGGGCGCCTGGGTGGCTTAGTCGGTTAAGCGTCCGACTTTCACTTAGGTCATGATTTCGTGGTTTGTGGGTTCGAGCCCCGCGTCGGGCTCTGTGCTGACTGCCAGCTCAGAGCCTGGAGCCTGTTTCAGTCTGTGACTCCCTCTCTCTCTGACCCTCCCCTGCTTACGCTCGCGCTCTCTCTCTCTCCTAGAAATAAAACATTAAAAAAAAAATTTACAAAAAAAAAAAAAAAGAAAACCTAAGTTATTTCATACACTAATACTTCAAAATTCTCTGATAGAACAATTACTTGAATTAATGCATAACTACTTTATAATGATGCAGTGCAGTTTGAGCTCAGGAGTCTGCCTGTCTGATTTGAATTCCTGCTCTGCCACCTGCCAGCGAAGAGGCCTTGGGCACACTTTTAGCCTCTCTTGTCCTTGGTATCCTCATTTGTAAAAGGGATAAATAATATTTAACTCATAAAGTTGTTGTGAGTGCAAAGACCTAGCAAACAGAATTCAACAAACATGAGTCTAGCTGTGCGTATGGTATCGAAAGAGATTGTCAAAGGAGAGGGTACGCAGTAAGAAGAGTCTAAGGGCAGAACCATGGAGAACACCAACATTTAGCTGGTGTACTGGGTTGAATAGTATTCCTCCACAAACTCTTGTTCCCTGGAAACCTTATTTGGAACTAGGGTCTTTGCTGATATAACCAAGTTAAATTGGGTTAGGATTAGCACCCAAATCCAATGACTGGTATTCCTATAAGAGGGAAATCTGGACGCAGAGAGATACACGGAAGGAAAATGATAGGAAAACATGGGGATGGGACTGTCATATGAAGACCAGAGACACAGGGAAGGCCAGGTGGCCATACACCCAAGGACTGTAGGCAACCACCAGGAGCCAGAAAGAGGCAAAGAATGATCCTCTCCAAGAGCCTTCAGAGAGCATGACCTTGCCAACACCTTCATCTAGGATTTCTAGCTTCCAGAACTGCGAGAATAAATGTCTCCTGTTTGAGGCCATGCAGTCTGTCCCACTTTGTTATGACATCCCTAGGAAACGAATACAGTTGGTGAACAGTCATGGAAAACACAGGATGGGTGAGAACACTTCATGGTTTCAAAACCGTTTCATAAATATATCTCAACATATCCTCACAAATACCTTGTGAAGTAGCAGTAAAGTTTACAGGTTAGAAAACAGATCATCAGAAGGATTAGAAATTTGATAGAAGGTGGCAGAAGAAACAGAATTTCATCCCTAATGAAGCATCCTCTTCACTCTGACCCTGTGAAGCCAAATGCTTCATCCTTTCCCAGCCCTTTTGAAGCTTCCTTCCCTATCACAATTCCAACGTCATCCTCTGCCCCCTGGCAATTTGCTTTCAGGAGGATCACTGGGCAGTGAATTCTACATGAATTACATCGTCTCATCGTCTAACCTTTTGCATTGTACAGCCTTAACCCTTATTAGGGAAACACCTCCATGTTATACAATTCCAATTGTGTGCCCGTACTGGCACAGAAAGATTGACCAAGTTTCCTCGGATTACACAGCTCCTCAGTTTTTGAGTAAACAGAAACCCTCGGTTCAGTGTTCCTTCATTAAACTACCCTGTCTGTCCCTGCATAGAGATTCGTAGATACTACTTTCCTTGCTTTATTTAGGATTAAAATGAACACTTACAGCGGAATGACTACCAAAAAAATTTTTAAGTTAATTTCTTTGAGCTTCAGTTGGCACAGGTAAGAAGATAACACTGATTCTCATTATTTCCTGCGAAGCATAAACGATAAGCAAAACACCTGGCTCAACAAATTTTGCCCCAAGACAGCACAAATCAAGGTTTTGGGTTTGTTGTTTTTTCCCGTGCTCATCCGCCGGCACCCGGACACCAGCGACGCCCCGCAGCTCGGCAGCGGAGCCTGAGCAGCCTCCGCCCCCGGCGCTATTTGAGGGCGTGGCCGGTGGGAAGGACCCCGTTCCCTCCACCCCCCTTGGGGTGCCCGGCGCGCCTGATCGCTTCGGCATTTTGCTCATCCCTCTCCCCGGTCCGCGGCCGCCCGTGTTTCTTCTAACTTAGTACCGGAGTCGGAGATGGATTGGAGGATTTGAATCCGACGTGGAGTGAGGCACAGCCCGGGACAGCCCGGGCCCGGAGCGCCGCGGCCACTCGAGGTCCCCGCCGTCGCCACGCCTGCGCATTGTCGCTTCGGTCCCGCCCCTCCGAGAGCCGGAGCTGGTCGGTCTTGGGGCTGTGTTCTCCTCGGGACTGTTCTCCTTACTACCATGCCTCTGTATGAAGGCCTGGGGAGCGGCGGGGAGAAAACGGCAGTCGTGATAGACCTAGGAGAGGCTTTTACCAAGTGAGTGGCGGCGGCGCTGGCTGCGGTCGTCCCCGGGGGAGGGCGGGTGGTCGAGGCTCGGCCCGAGTCCTCCCAGGCTCGCAGGACAGGTCGCCGGGTCTCCACTTTTCCCTCCCGCACCTCCGCGAGGGACGACGGCCCGTATTACTTATTTTCAACATGGGGGATGCGAATCCCGAGGATGCGGTTCTGTCTCTTAGGCCCAGGAAGGTTCGGGAGAATTGTCTTCCCGCTGGTGTCTTGCATGCAGGGGATGACAGCGATGGCTTAAACCCTTACCCCGGTCTTGTTTGCTTGGGAAGGTAGCAGCCGGACTGTAACGTAGACATTTATTGAATGGAGCGGCTGTTGGTACTGGAAATTCAAGTACAAGACAGAGTCACCGCTCCCTAAGATTAGGGAGTCAAGTTAGAGAGACTGCACCCAGAAACAAAGAGGTGAAACCCTGTAGGTAAGACTCGAGATCGTTTGTTGCACCGTCCCCCTCACCGCCCTCCCGACTCCAAAGTCTTAGATTAGGAAATTTGACCTGTATAAAGGTAACTTGTAAATACTAGAGTGTTAAGTTTTCAGTCTTTTGGATAGCGCAGATCCCTTTGACGACAGAAAGGAAACCACAGACCTACAAACCTTAAAATATTTGCATACGGTTTCAGAGCTTGTCCACCATCATAGTGGTCCTTGGACTTCAGGTTGAGAGCCCTTGTACTAGGTTCAAGAGAGGAAAGTAACAGCCAGAATTGCCTCATACAGATATTTGAAATAGAAACCTCTGAAAATCTTCATATATATCTGAACATTGCCAAATCTATAGCAGGTGCTTAATAATTGTTGAGTAAGTGGTCAGAACTGCCTATTTAAGAATTAGACCTCAGGTGTTCCAGAACTGGATTAAACAGTTATTGGTCCATGACATTTTTAGTGTTCTATGCAAGATCTTTATTTATGTTTTCTTATTTTTTTAAAAACGCTTAACATTTATTATTGAGAGAGAGAGAGACAGCATGAGCATGGGAGGGGTAGAGAGAGGGGGAGACAGAATCTGAAGCAGGCTCCAGGCTCTGAGCTGTCAGCACAGAGCCCTACGCGGGACTCAAACCCACGAAAGGGGAGATCATGACCTGAGCCAAAGTCAGACGCTCAACCGACTGAGCCACCCAGGCATCCCTATATTTTCTTATTTTAAAGGTTTTAACAGCATAATAAATATCTTGAGGCTGACACCCACAGGTAATTACTCTGGCTATGAAGAAATGAGAAGCAGAAAGCTGCTATACAGGAAGGTGATAATTGACAAAGACAACAGGAGGGTGATAAGGTGAATTTTTGAAGTAAAAGAAGGGAATTGAAATCAACCAGTGGGTTGTTGCATCCTGGGGAATTTGAGGAGTACTGGTGTAAGTAAACATGATGTGACTAGTAGAAGACAGAAAGAACTATTTGGGGATAGAGCAGTACTGAAAACTAGATGGGACAAGAAGAGAGAATGTTAAAACTAAACGTACATGGTAATAATTTTTAGCAGCATTTTTGAAAAAGCTTTGTTATACTAACATGAAACATACATGGAAATACCTAAGAACTCAGGAGAATCTTTTTTTAATTAAAAAAAATTTTTTTAATTTTAAGATGAAATAGGGGCACCTGGGTGGCACAGTCAGTTAAGAATCCAAATTCAGCTCAGGTCATGATCTCACAGTTCATGGGTTTGAGCCCCACATCTGGCTTGTGCTGACAGCTCAGAGCCTGGAGTCTGCTTTGGATTCTTTATCTCCCAATCTCTCTCTGCCCTACCCTGCTTGCGTTTTGTCTCTCAAAAATAAATATAAATAAATAAATGAAAAGAGAATGAAATATACAGTTTTAAAATAACAGTGAAGATTATAATAATACGGGCAGAAGCTTATTGTATGAGTTCATGATGTGTGCGCAGTGTGATTATGTCAGATATGCATAGTGTAAAAAAAGTAGACCAGAGGCGCCTGGGTGGCTCTGTTAGTTTAGCATTCAACTTCAGCTCAGGTCATGATCTCGCAGTTTGTGTGTTCAAGCCCTGCGTCAGACTCTGTGCTGACAGCTCAGAGTCTGGAGCCTGCTTCAGATTCTGTCTCCCTCTCTCTGCCCCTCCCTGCCCCTCACTTTCTCTTTCTCTCTCTCAAAAATAAGCAAACATTAAAAACATTAAAAAAAAAATAGACCAAAAGAAAACACATCAGTATGGAATCTAATAATATTAGAATGATGGAATTATGAGTAACTCATAATTATAACCCTGGATTTCTACTATATTATGTGATTTCATTCACACATAATGTGGTAGAAATCCAGGGCTATAAAGATATGCCGCCTGAAACTAAGGTAAAATTTATTTTTTTAAAAAAGTTTGTTTATTTATTTTGAGAGAGAGCAGAGGAAGGGCAGAGAGAGGGAGAATCCCAAGGAGGCTCCATGCGGTGAGCATGAACTATGAAATCATGATCTGAGCTGAAATCACGAGTTAGATGTTTAACTGACTGAACCACCTAGACACCCTAGGTAAAATTAAAAACTAAAAAAAAGTACATACTGATCTGAAAATCTGAAATAGTATGTATACTGGTTTACAGTATCACTAATTTGAAACATATTTTTACCTGTAATACACAGTAATGGATTGGATGGTATTAATTTCTTCTCAGTTTCTTTGTCCCTATGAATTCATCAGAGATGTTTCCATATGTTTTTTGTGACCACTGCTTTGAAACAAAGGCAGAAAAACTTGTTTCTGTAACAAACACACAGAAAGAATGTTACAGTAAGTTGAATGTTTCAATTTTCTATTTATTTGCAGGTGTGGATTTGCTGGAGAAACTGGTCCAAGATGCATAATTCCTAGTGTGGTAAAAAAAGCTGGCTTGCCTAAGGTATTTTTTTTTTTCAACAATTTAGCAAAACAAATGCTATATTGTAAAATATTTTTAATGTTTTTATTTTCTATTTATTTTTATTTCTGAGAGAGAGACAGACAGACAGCATGAGCAGGGAAGGGTCAGAGAGAGAGGGAGACACAAAATCAGAAATAGGCTCCAGGCTCTGAGCTAGCTGTCAGCACAGAGCCTGACGCGGGGCTCAAACCCACAAACCATGAGATCATGACCTGAGATGAAGTCAGATGCTTAACCAACTGAGCCACCCAGGTGCCCCTGTAAAATATTTTTTAAAAATGCTTATTGGGGCGCCTGGGTGGCTCAGTCGATTAAGTATCTGACTTTAGCTCAGGTCATGATCTCATAGGTCATGAGTTCAAGCCCCACATCGGGCTCTGTGCTGACAGCCTGGAGCCTGCTTCAGATTCTGTGTCTCCCTTTCTCTTTGCTCCTCCCCTGATCGCACTCTGTCTCTCTCTTTCTTTCTCTCAAAAATAAACAAACATTGGGGCGCCTGGGTGGCTTAGTCGGTTAAGCGTCCGACTTTCGCTTAGGTCATGATCTCGCGGTTCATGGGTTCGAGCCCCGCGTCAGGCTCTGTGCTGACAGCCAGCTCAGAGCCTGGATCCTGTTTCAGTCTGTGACTCCCTCTCTCTCTGACCCTCCCCTGCTCACGCTGTCTCTCTCTCTCTCCTAGAAATAAATTTAAAAAATAAAAAATAAACATTAACATTTTTTTAAAAATTAAAAAATGTTTATTATTTTGAGAGAGAGAGTCAGAGAACCCGCACACCTGAGCAGGGAGGGACAGAGAGAGAGAGGAAGAGTGAGAATCCCAGAATCCCAAGTAGGTTTTGCCCTGTAAGCGCAGAGCCCAATGTGGGACATGATCTCACAAACCATGATGAGATCATGACCTGAGTTGAAATCAAGAATCGGATGCTTACCCAAACCGACTGAGTCACCCATGTGCCCCTGTAAAGTATTTTTTAATGTGACTTCAAGTAAGATTGAGTAGAACAGGGGCACCTGGGTGGCTTAGTTGGTTAAGCGTCTGACTTTCGCTTAGGTCATGATCTCATGGTTCGTAGGTTCGAGCCCCGTGTCGGGCTCTGTGCTGACTGCCAGCTCGGAGCCTGGAGCCTGTTTCGGAGTCTGTATCTCCCTCTCTCTGACCTTCCCCTGCTCACACTGTCTCTCTCTCTTTCTCTCCTAGAAATAAATAAAAAAAAAAATAAAAAAAAAAGATGGAGTAGAACAGTGCTAAATATATAACTTATGACTGTATTCCAAGAAAAATTTTTTGAATCTTTATTTCATTTTAAAAGTTTCCTTCCGAAGCTAATTTGACAGATTAGGAATTATAGAACAAGAGGAAGAATAATTTTGCCTGCCATAGAATACATCCATTAAAGTCAAATACAGATGCTCCTGCCCTAACTTAATATTTGCATTCCTGAAAAACTTCCCTTTGATCACAAATGGGAAAAACAGGGCTGAGGCAGACCATATAAAACCCATGTAACTTTGCAAAATAATAATTGATCTCTCAAGAAAAAATTGGAACAGCTTTGACTTGCAACTGAGAGTGGCTGGAAGCTCTCTCAGAGATATTAAAAATAAAATGAAATGATGGCTTGAAAATGTTGGTCAGTGGGTGTTCAGAAAGTGGATATGGAAGGGAGTTGTAAGCCTATGGGGCTGTTATTAAGGTGGAATCAAGAGGAAATGCAGCCCAATAAAGAGTCATGAAAGGGTCTGCTTGGGAAAGGGAGCTCCGGTAACAGAAAATCATTTAAGCTTTGGAAAAATAGATCTGAAAGGATGCCTGCCTGTGTGGTTACTGAGGCGACAACTCTCTTGATAAAACTTAATAACTGTTATCATAATTCTAGCTCCTCTTGCCTAACATGAACTAGTAGCAATCATAATACAAATTGCATGTTATGCAGACATTATTCCCTTATTCAACAATGGGATATGATCATATTTGGTTTTATAAAATATTGTAGCCGAATAGGTTAGTACATTAATTTGTATTTGGTATTGAGATGCATCATTAAGATCAATATGAAATACATTGATTCAGAAGGCTTTTTAATTATGCTTGATTAGGGAATCAATTTATTGATCGCAAAATTTTCTGCAAATCCTTGGATAAGCATTAATATAATAGATACTTGTGTGGTATTTAAAATGTCATGGAAGTTCCTTTCTATTCACTTTTTATGTTGTTTTGCTTTATAATAATTGATTTTAATGTGATACTTGATAAGTTACTAGATAGATTCCTGACTGGACTGAGAACTTTAACATTCTCATTGACACTTTTCTTACTGCTCTCAACTTTTTTTTTTAATGTTTATTTATGAGAGAGAGAGAGAACACAAGTGGGGAAGGGGCAGAGAGAGGGGGAACAGAGGATCTAAAGCAGTGAGCCTGATGTGGGGCTCAAACTTGCAAATCGTGAAATCATGACCCAAGCCGAAGTCTGACACTCAACCGAGCCACCCAGGCACCCCAGGGCTTTCAGCTTTTATCTTCATCAAAAGACAAATCTCTGTGAAGATTAATCTCTAATGAGCCATACACGGTTTCGAACCTTTTTTAAGCTACATAAAATCATGAAATTAGCTGGACTAATGGTCTTGTCATTAAAAGAGTAAATAGAGGTCTGCCAGTGATACATCAGTGTACTTAACAGCTTCCTGAGGATCTTAATTGAAGCCATTGTTATGTATTGGTGTTGACTCAGCACTCACGGTTTGGGAGTATTTTCCTGTACTGTTTTAGTGCTAATATTGTATGTTCTCATGCTTACCACACATATTTGTGAGCATGTACTTTGTGCCTGGTACTGTGTTAATTAAGGGAGGATGTATCATAGACCAGAAACAGTTCTTGGCCCTTAGACTGGGTGATCTAATGGGAAGGTAGACATTTTACAAGTAATTAAGTGGGGTGATGTTAAAAAACGGGAAAGTGTCAGTGCTTTGAGAGCAACTTGCAGGGACTGGACCAAGTCTGGAGTGTCTGAGGAAGCTTTTGATACTTTTTAATCAGTGCTGATTTCTGTCAGTCCTGGCAAAATGGTAAGTCCATACAGAGGACAAATGCAAGTGAACATAGCTCTTTGCTTGTGAACGCATACTTTTATCCCTGCACACCAAAAGTTCTGCCTTCTTAGATGGGCCAGTTCTTAAAGATTCCTAATTTAAGTGATTAATTTATATTTAATGTTTGCATTTATTCTCAGTATAATACTTTTGATTTATTATAGGAAAATGCATTAGAATAAATAAGCATATTTTAATTTGAGATTATTTGGTTATTATAAGTTAATAAATGATTTTAATTTTTTGTAGCCTATCAAAGTTGTTCAGTATAATATCAATACAGAAGAATTGTATTCCTACCTAAAGGAATTCATCCACATACTGTATTTCAGGTAAGATGTAGTTGTATTTTTTCCCCCAGCTTTTGTGATTAGATTTTCCTAATGCCATAGTGATATTTGATTGTGTTACACCTGGTGCAAAAAAGAGTTGGCTTCCATTACCATTTTTACTTGTTTATTTTCAAGCTTTTCCAATATATATTTGAAGACTAGATAATTGGCAAGCGTAAGGAGATACCGAAAACAAATTAAATGTTCATTTATAAAAGAGGTTGGATAATTAAATTATTATATATCCATATAGTGAAACACTTTATAGACATTAAAAAAGATTTCTGTATTTATATGTAGTAATACAAAAGGTGTCTTAGATATGTTGATATTTGAAAAAAGCAAGTCACAAGACAACATCTATGGAATAAATACTTCTGTTAAAATACATGCAAACACATAGACAATAAATGAATGTATACAAACTGCTCTAAGTGGTGGTTTCTGGGTAGTGGAAGTATAAAGTATTTCTACTTTCCAAATTAAAAACTTCTATTTTATTTGGAGTTTTATGAGCATATATTACTTTTGTAACCTAAAAAAAGAAAAAAAATCTTTTCAGCGGTTCAAGTGTGTATTCAGACTAGGCTGTAACTTTTGTTTTCTGGGATGATTGCATTAATAGATACAAAGATCCTGACACAGTGCACAGCATGTATTAAGAGATCAGGAATGTTATCTTTGCTAGGTAATAAAATGAAGATGTCTTTCTGTTCTTAACAAACTTCCATCATGTGCCAAAATAAATACAAAATTTTAATTACTTTTATAAATAAAAACTGTTACCTTCCAGGCATCTATTGGTGAATCCTAGAGACCGCCGAGTTGTGATTATCGAGTCGGTATTATGTCCTTCCCACTTCAGAGAGACCCTCACTCGTGTTCTTTTCAAGTATTTTGAGGTACCTAATTTTCATGTTTCTTTTTAATTTTTTAAATGTTTATTTTGAGAGAGTGTGTGTGCAGGGGAGGGACAGAGAGAGAGGGAGACACAGAATCCGAAGCAGGCTCCGTGCCCTGAGCTGTCAACACAGAGCCCAACACAGGACTTGAACCCGCAAACTGTGATATCATGACCTGAGCCAAAGTTGGATGCTTAACTGACTGAGCCACTCAGGCACCCCTGTTGTTTTTTGTATGTACTAAAGCTTAAACTGAAAGATCCTCATTTAATTTCCTGCATCGTATATACTACACAATCCATTTGAGAAACCAGATGAGAGTACACTCAAGTCACTTCAAATTGACCATTTATTTTCTTTTCTTTGTATGGTTATTTCACATGTAATCAGTATTTCATCTAATACTTAGATAACTGAAGATTTCTTCTTCTTGATATTTGTTATTTATTTTTAATATAGGTTTTTATGTTAGGGGACTTTTTTAGAATTAAAACATAAATTCTTTACTGTGGAACTTATGACGTGTTTTATCAAGGTCTTTCTGGTTTCCATTATTATGCTGACTGCTCTAAATTCTTCAGTTCTTTCATAATAGCCTTTAAGTTCCTATTATATAAAAAAAGATTCTTCTTATTATCAAATATTCAAATAATGTCTCCCTTACAGTAAGTGTGCAGTGCTAGGAATGACTCTCAATCTTGACGTGATAGTATTACTTATAGCTTTCATTTTATAGAAGTCAAGATTATTTAAAAACCAAAATTATGATTAAAGATGATTACATTTCATAGTAGGCCAGAATCCTTGTTACTCAGTTTTTTGAAAATTTTACCTTAGACTTTTAGGCTCTTCAACAAGGGAAACTAGAAGATAGTAGAAAAACATGTATAATGTGTGGGAAATTGGGGGTGCCTGAGTAGCTCAGTAAGTTGAACATTGGACTCTTGATTTTGGCTCAAATCACAATTCCAGGGTCGTGGAATTGAGTCCAGTGTCAGGCTCTGTACTGAGCACAGAGCCTGCTTAAGATTCTGTCTTTGCCACTCTCCCCTGCTTGCACTCTCTCTCTCTAAAAATTAAAAGAAAAAAAGAAATTAAGCATGTAAAAATATATTTTTTGTATATTCTAGTGAGCTCAAAATATATCAAAAATCGCAATCCTTTATCAGTAAAGGACAGTTCATATTTCTAAGTTATAGCTTAGTAAGACAGGCAGAGAGAAACAGGTTACGTATCCTCCTGTGCTTACTGATGTCATAAACTTGGGGATTTGGTTTGCCATATAGAAAACAAAGCAGGAAGCAGCATCAGCAATTAAATAAAACAGATGAGTCTCTATATTTATATTTAGAGCTTTAGGTGTGTTTGTGTTGGTATCCTTATATTGTATGTGGCTGGAAACCTGCTATATCTACTTAGATAAGAGAAATACAGCCTTTTTTTTTTTTTTTTTTTTTAGCATTTGGTTATGAGGACTTTCATATTTTGATTGAACATTTACCTAATATTTGAACTATCACCAGATCTGGCAAATTCTCACTGAAAAATGTCACACAGAGCAAAGAATTTTTCTAGATCTTCAATTTAATTTTAACTGCTATATTATGTTTTAGAAATAGAGTTCAGGGGCTTCTGGGTGGTTCAGTCAGTTAAGTGTCCAACTCTTGATTTCAGCTCAGGTCATGGTCTCATGGTTCATGAACTTGATCCCTGTGGCAGGCTCTGTACTGACAGAGAGAGAGTGAAATTTTTTAGAAAATAAAAATAGAATTCATATTACAAACTTTGTGAATAAAGATAATCAGCAATTATTTTCTTGGGGTGCCTGGGTGGCTCAGCCAGTTAAGTGTCCGACTTTGGCTCGAATCATGATCTCACTGCTTGGGAGTTTGAACCCCGTGTCAGGCTCTGTGCTGACAGCTCAGACGGAGCCTGGAGCTTGCTTCAGATTCTGTCTCCATCTCTCTGCGCCTCCTCATGCTCTGTCTCTCTGTATCTCTCCCTCTCTCAAATATAAAATTAAACATAAAAATAAGTTAAATTAAAAAAATTAAAAAGAATCTTTTTCTTGATTTTTCATTCTGATAGCAGAGGCATCTCTTTATTTTTTAAATTTAGCATCTTCCTTCATATTTATGTTTCTGTACGTCTTCTTTATCCCTTTGATTTTTCCCTCCAAAAGGGAGGGAGCAAGAATCAATAAAAATGCTTCATAATTGTCGTTTGGAATAAAAACAACTTAGAGGATTTAAGGAGTGTTTTTATTTATTAAGGTATAGTTTGATGATTGTGTAAATTCAGACAAATCAACAAACTAGCCATAAAATGGTTGAAGAGCTATAATTAATACATTATTACTGTGAATTTTTTCAGGTATATTTGAAATATAAGAGAAATACCTTTAACTCCTAATACTTGAGGTTTTGTTGTTGTAATTGTTATTCTGGGTTTGCCCTTTCCCAGGTTCCATCTGTCCTGCTTGCCCCAAGTCATCTAATGGCTCTTCTGACACTTGGAATAAACTCAGCCATGGTCCTGGATTGTGGATATCGGGAGAGCCTGGTGTTACCTGTATCTTTTTTGTCAAGCAGCTTATTTCACAGCTTTTACTTTACTTTAACATAATTGGGCTTCTTACGAGTGGTGTTTTGGGTTACCATATACAAATACGAATTCCCACATGGAAAAATGTCACAGGATTGTGATGAGACTTAAATTTTATCGAAATTACCATTATGACTTGGTCCCAGTATATACTCCAGAGATCAGACCTCTTGAATATCATGTTCAGTTTTTAAGAGGAACATCAGCTAATTAGGATATGTCATAGGACTTCACTATCTTAGTCAGGTTCTAAGAAAAGATCATACAAAGAGTAATTTGAGAAACTGAAATGAGAAAGTTAAATCAAGAAAAAACATGAAATCTGCCTTCAGATAGCTGAAGGACTTACTGTGAGGAAATGAGTATGTTTTCTTCTGTTTCTATTTCTAGAAACTATTACAGAGGCAGTAGCACATAGGGTTTATGATTTTGGGTTTGGAATCAAAGTCGTAAGTGGTAAATCTTAGCTGTGCTTCTTACTAGTTATATGATGTTAGTCAGGTAATCTCTTTGGGCCTTAGTTCTCTTCTCTATGAGATGAGAATTAAAATATTTCCACCTTACGGAGGGGTACTGTGTGACTTGAATGGGATAATGTATGTGAAGTATTTAGCATATGATCTGGCATGTAATCACTTGCTCCTCATATGGTCTAGTTTTTGTATCAGTCACCATTGGGAGGAACTTCTTAGTAATTCAAGCTGTCCCAGAATGGAACCAGAGACTGAATACACTGGTCCGTTACTTGTCATTAGAAGCATGTAAGCAGAGTATAGGCAAAGGTTGTTAGAAATGTCACAGTGCGCATGGCTCCATTGAAATGGAGGTTGAAGTACATAAATCCATGATTCTTGGGCAGTTTTGAGATCTACGTACGTATTTATTAGAAGAAATACTTGTGGGCGTGAAATCAAGAATCAGTAGCTCCTAAAGAACTAAATTAGGTAGTATCTTTCTATTTATCTTTTTTTAATTAAAAAAAATTTTTAAAGTTTATTTATTTTGAGAGAGAGAGAATATGCACAAGACGGGGAGAGGGAGAGAGGGAATCCTAGGCAGGTTCCACACTGTCAGTGCAGAATCCATTGTGGGGCGCGGCGCTCAAACACATGAACTATGAGATCATGACCTGAGCTGAAACCAAGAGTCAGTTGCTTAACTAACTAAGCCACCGAGGCACCTTGGTAAGAGCTTTTTAAATATAAGGTATTTTGGGGCGCCTGGGTGGCTTAGTCGGTTAAGCGTCCGACTTTCGCTTAGGTCATGATCTCGCGGTTCGTGGGTTCGAGCCCCGCGTCGGGCTCTGTGCTGACTGCCAGCTCAGAGCCTAGAGCCTGTTTCAGTCTGTGCCTCCCTCTCTCTCTGACCCTCCCCTGCTCATGCTGTCTCTCTCTCTCTCCTAGAAATAAATTAAAAAAATTAAAATAAAATAAATAAATAAATATAAGGTATTTTGTGTTTAAATCTTGTGACAACCCTGCAACGTAAGTATTTTACTTATTACATAAATGAGAAGATGCAAAGTTGGGATAGATAGTTGACTGCAGGTCATATAAGCATATCGCTAAGATGTATAACCCATGTTTATTTCCAAAGCCAGTGCTCTTACCAATATACTCTTTTCTTTTTTGTAAATATTATACTTAGAGACATGAGCAAAAACAGTATGGAAAATAAGGTAGCAAATCTTCAGTACAGTATTGTCCATTCTCCTCTCAGCTCTAATAGGAATACAATGTGAGACATATATGTAATTTAAAACTTTTCTAATAGCGGGGCACCTGGGTGGCTTAGTCGGTTAAGCGTCCAACTTTCACTTAGGTCATGATCTTGCAGTTCGTGGGTTCGAGCCCCGTGTCGGGCTCTGTGCTGACTGCCAGCTCAGAGCCTGGAGCCTATTTCAGAGTCTGTGTCTCCCTCTCTCTCTGACCCTCCCCTGCTCGCTCTGTCTCTCTCTCTTCTCCTAGAAATAAATAAAAATATTTAAAAATAAAATAAAATAAAACTTTTCTAATAGCTACATTTTTAAAAGTGCAAGTGAAAGATGAAGCTACTGTATTTTATTTAACCCAATATATTCAAAATATTAGTTCCACATAAACTAAAAATTCTAATGAGACATTTTATAGGGCTTTTTGTATGTGTGTGTTAAGTCTTCTAAATTTGGTATTGAGTGTGTTCTTACAGCACATCTCGTTCATACTGGCCGCATTTCAAGTGCTCCGTAGCCACATGTGGCCAGGCCGGTACTTACTTTATTGAACACCTCAGTTGTAACTAATGAATTCTGTGAGAGTGTGTGTGTGTGTGTTTAACCTTTGTCTTTGGAGAAAAATATGAAAAAAGACTGATTTTTTTGTAGATCTTTTAAAAATATTGAGAACCTATTACCAAAGCTGACTTAATATGCAGAACGTAAGGAAAATACCAAGGAAACCACGTCTGATCTTCTAAAATGGTTACATCCTTGACTACCCTGTAGATATATGAAGGGATCCCAGTACTGAATTGTTGGGGAGCACTCCCTCTAGGAGGAAAAGCTCTTCACAAGTAAGTTTCTTGGGATTTAGCACATTTGCTTCACCTGTACCACAGTATTTTGACAGTGATCATTAGAAGGTAGATGGACATTTAATGTTATTCATTCCCTTCTCTCTTAGCCTTTAATGGATTTACCTTTTAAGGATAAAACCACTTCTGTGTAAAGCATTATAACTACTGTGATGTAGTAAAAGTATTAAATAAGAGAAGATATCAAGTGCAATATTTTAATTCCAGTAACTTTTTTTTTTTTTTTAACCTTCAGAGAGTTGGAAAGTCAACTCCTGGAACAATGTACTGTTGACACAGGTGCTGCTAAAGAACAGAGCCTTCCCTCCGTGATGGGTAAAACCATTTTCAACTATTTAAGACTGGTTTACATTCCCTTTTCATTCTTTAACGCCTATGGTTTTTTTTTTAACCCCATTGTATAGTTACTCTCTTTTCCCTCACATCACTCTGATGACATTGCTCCAATTATAAGGTTATTCTTAACCTCTTAATCACCAAGTCCAATAATTTAATTTTAGTCATACTTTCTAGAACTTGGGGCATTGTGGATTATCATACACTCGTTTTTTTGGGGGGGGAGAGGGGCAGAGAGACAAGTTGGGGGGGAGAGAGAAAGAGAGAGAGAGAGAAACAGAAACCCAAGCAGGCTTCATGCCGCCGGCACAGAGTTGACATGGGGCTCGAACTCATGAACCGCAAGATCATGACCAAAGCCAAAACCGAGTCAGCCTCCCAACCACCTGAGCCACCCAGGTGCTCCTGTCATATACTCTTGTTATTATTACTTCCGTTGGTGTTCAGGACTCTCTTCCTTTAGATGTTCTGTTATTTCTCCAGGTGTTCCTTGGTTTCCCCTATTTTTGTTTTCTCTACTGGTATTTCGCTAGGGATCTGTTTTCTTACTCCTTTTTTTTTCCCTACTGGTTTTTCGCAGTGATTTCATCTATTTCCATTAACTTCAGCTACATCAATATGCTGTTGATTCTCAAATGTATCATTGGGCCTGACCTTTCTAACTTTCCAACTGATTATTAGATGTAAACTAGGCATGTTTAGGTACCTAGCATTTAAGACCTTCCAAAGGTGAACAAATTATCTCTTCTTCCAAATTCATTTCAACCAATTGTTATCAGATAAAGATGACATCTTCCTTATCTCCCATTTTAGAAAACTGGGAGTTAAAAATCCTTTCAGTTCTCCCTCAGAAATCTCTTTTTAATCTCCTATCTTTTTCTCTATCATATATATCACTGAACATCTGAAAACAGATTGTAAAGTAGACCCTCGTTGTTCCTTGTGTGGTTTATTTCAGGAGACAATTCTCTGAACCGATTTGGTCTGTTTTATACTGGTACCAGGAGTAACTTCCACAGTGCATATCTGATTACACTGCTCTTTGGCTTTAGGGTTTCTGTCGACTCCATGGCTTAAAATCCAAATTATTTATTTGATACACACGTTACTTCCGAGGCTGACTTTCTGCCTTGTAGCCCTGACTATTCAACTTAACCCTGTGTAGCTTATTTAAGCTACAGTAAATTTCATAGTTTTCTAGGCACCACTGGTTCTTCCATGAACCTGAGCCTTCATACCTGGATGTTGTTTGCCTGGTTGGGTTTTTCTATCTCTCTACATGACTCAGCTGGAGTGTCATTTTATTGTGAAGCCTTTTGCATTTCCCCCAAGCAGAATAAATTTCTCCCCTTTCTGTTAAGCTCTCACCAGTATGTATTATAGCATATATGACACATCCTCATTTATCTGTTAACTCACCAATTTCCTTCAGTAGACTTTGGGGATCTGTCTTACTTGTTTTTCAGTCTGCAGCATTTAGTATACTACCTAGGCACCAAATAAATGTTAAACAGAGACAGGTTTTTAGGACATTTATCCTTGCTTATATTGTTTTCCTGTTTTTCTTTTGGTAGTTAAGATAATAATAGCATTCTTCTATATATTTTTCTTTATTTTATTTAAAGAGAATGTGCAAGCAGGGGAGAGGGGCAGAGGAAGAAAATCATTTAAAAAAATTATTTTAGGGGCGCCCAGGTGGCTTAGTCGGTTAAGCGTCCGACTTTCGCTCAGGTCATGATCTCGCGGTTCGTGGGTTCGAGCCCCGCGTCGGGCTCTGTGCTGACTGCCAGCTCAGAGCCTGGAGCCTGTTTCAGAGTCTGTGACTCTCTCTCTCTCTCTGACCCTCCCCTGCTCACTCTCTCTCTCTCTCTCTGCTAGAAATAAATAAAAAATTTAAAAAAAAAATTTTTTTTAAATGTTGATTTGTTTTAGAGAGACAGAGACAGAATCCGATGTAGGCTCCAGACTTGTCAGCACAGAGCCCGACACGGAGCTCAAACCCACAGACCATGAAAATCATGACCTGAGCTGAAGTTGGATGCCTAACTGACTGAGCCACCCAGGCGCCCCACCCCCCACTTTTTTAATGTTTATTATATTTTTGAGAGAGAGACAGACAGACAGAATGTAGGCAGGGGAAAGGCAGAGAGAGAGAGAGAGAGAGAGACAGAATCTGAAATAGGTTCCAGGCTGTCAGCACAGAGCCTGGCATAGGGTTTGAACTCATGAACCTTGAGATCATGACCTGAGCTGAATTCAGATGCTTAACGCACTGAGCCACCAAGGTGCTGCAGAGAGAGAATCTTAAGCATGGGCTCAATCCCAGGACCCTGGGATCATGACCTGAGCCAGACAAGGTCATCACATCAAGAGTCAGACACTCAACTGACTGAGCCACCCAGGCACCCCTAACTTATTATTCCAGAAAAATTTTGTTACTCTTTCAGTATATCATGAAGACAGTTAATTTATAAAATGTATACAAAGATAATGAGTTTAATGTAGCATTCCAAGGTATTTTTAATAAAGATCTTTAAAAGTGATGATAACATTTCCTTACAATTCTGAACTGTACATTTTTGGATACCCTTTCTTTAACCAACCATCGTGTTCTGTGATTCTAATCTTTCCCTGACATATTTTCCCAAATCTCAGTCTGTGATATCTTTGCAGTCCTAATTGAGAAATTAAATCATAACCACTGAAGGACACGTGTAGGAGGATCAGAAATGCAAATATATTTAAAATGTCTCTTGTCAAGGCCCTTAGCAAAGAATAAAGGCAAATCTTAGGTATACTTGGGTATCCTTATATAACTTTGAATAAGCTTTTTCATTTAGTTTTTGGAACCTAGTTCAAAAAGAATAAATATATTAAAGTAACTTACAAAGACTAACCCAAGTACATTCATTCGCAAAGTATACACTTAAAAGCAAATTCTCTAAAAATATTATGCTTCTTATTCTCCTAAATTAACTGAAATTTAAATCTGATTTTTCATAGCAGAGACGATGAATGCCTCTTGTTTCTATTCCTTATTCAAGAAGTTCAAGTGGTTATTATTCACGAAGATTAGGAACCCCTTCCTAAAGTAGCATCTACCTCCAACTAAACTAAGGGTTTTATTTTCAAGCTTGGTTTATGTTTGTTTTTGTTGTTTTTTTTGCCTAAAGAAAACTGTTTCTCATATTACAGAATTTCTTTGTTACATGTTGGAATTCATTTGAATATTCCTAAAGAGAATATAACATTAATCAAATATTAGTTTTTAGCACTTATTCTTGTATTATAGGTTCTTATAATCTAGTTACATTTCTCTCATCTCTTTACAGCCAAATTAAAATTTTTTTGGAAATCTGTATCCTTTTGTGAGGTACATTTCAACACATAAGGATAGGAGTCTTCAAAGTTTTTGATCACATACTGACCCTATCAGTAAAAAACTTTTGAGCATATACCTTCAATACATATATATTTTGTTTATAAGTTGTATGTATACTATTATTACTATATTATGAAACACACAAAAGTAAGAATTTGGAAGATAATGATAAATAATAATTTAACATCATGCTTAACTAATGCTGGAAGTTTTTTGCTCCTCAAAAGAGCAGTGTGATAAAATACTTTTTTTAAGGGTTATGGCTTGACATTTTGAACATGTGGCTTTCAAGTTTAATTTATATTAATACTTAGTTTTAGTGGCTGTCATCACTTAAAGATATAGCTAATGAGATATGTAAGTTCAGATGGAAGAAGTGCATGATTACCCTTATTAAATCATGGTTCCACTTTCAGCTATAAATTTCTGTCTTCCTTGATATAAATAATCTGTTCTTATAAGTCAGAATATTTTTACATAATTAACGAGTTAAGTCTGAGTTTAGAAAATTAAAAAAAAATTGTAATGTTTTTTATTTATTTCAGAGAGAGAGAGAGAGAGACAGCATGAACAGGGGAGGGTCAGAGAGAGAGGGAGACACAGAATCCGAAACAGGCTCCAGGCTCTGAGCTAGCTGTCCGCACAGAGCCCGATATGGGGCTCGAACCCACGAACCGCGAGATCATGACCTGAGCCGAAGTTGGATGCTCAACCGACTAAGCCACCCATGCGCCCCTAGAAAAATTTTAATTTAGGTTAAAAAATTTTGTTTCTGATTCTTACTTGGAGAACTAGATTTTTAGCAACAAAATCACATAACAATGGTAACATATCCAAACATTCATCATCCAGAGGCTCCCCAAATTGTATAGATTTCTTTGAATAGGTACGCTCTTGCTCACTTTTTTAAATGTCACCTTTACCTTGAAGAAAAAAGTTGAGAGTCTGTGTCTGTCCTTTCTAAAAACACGTATCAGGTTAGCATATTACTGACATTCATTATCACAGAAAGGATAAGCAAACTCGAAACCTCACTTTTTGTACAATAAAAATTAATAACTCGTGTTTCTTAGTATTTTACCACAAGATACCCAACAAATCTTTTTGTAGTAGAAAGGATTTTTGTTGTCAGTTTTTGTCTAGTGCCAATTATTCTACTATATTATTAGATCTTCTGTTTATCAAATTTGTGAGTGTATGATATACAGTAGGACTTGGTGCACATCTGGCTTCAACTTCTGTCTTTTGGCTTGGCTTTGCAAAGTGATGAAGTTTCTGTTTGGCTTTTAGAAAGCGACAGTACTTAGATTTTTAAAAATTTTGCTGAAATGGAAAGCAGAAACATGAGTGCAATTTAGCAGACTGGTTTTGCTTATTATTAAACTTCTCTAAATAAAATTTCTGTTTTAGGTTCAATTCCAGAAGGTGTCCTAGAGGACATTAAAGGTAAACTAAGTTTCCATTTTTGTCCCTTTTATCCGTAAGTATTAGTTTAGAGGGCATGTGTTTCTAAATATTTAGACATACAAAATATATCCAATTTGTAATGTAATATCCTGAAAATATTTAATATACAGGATAGACTATGTAATAATGTAAATAAAGTTTTGATTTTTAGATTTATGGAAGCTTTTGGCATTATTTATGATGTCTTATTGAAGACTTCAGTTATAGAGTATATGGTAATACTAGGGAATTAATAGTTTGCACAGTGTGAATTAATAGATATATTGTTTAAGAAAGCCACTGATTTTATGTTGTATAGAATTTTTTTTACTCTAGTTTTTAAATAAAGATAGACAAGGTTAATCATTTTACTGACTTTAGAGGTTGGTCCCTGTGTTTGGTTCACTTTATTTTTTTAGTTTTATGTTTTAATGTTAATTTTATTTTTAAGAAAGAGAGACAGAGACAGAGATGGTTAAGGGCAGAGAGAGAGAGGGAGACCTAGAATCCGAAGCAGGCTCCAGGCTCTGAGCTGTCAGCACAGAGTCTGACTTGGAGCTTGAACCCACAAACTATGAGATCATGACCTGAGCTGAAATTGGATGCTTAACCAGCTGAGCCACCCAGGCACCCTTGGATTCACTTTAAAAAGATATATTACTTCTTTGCTACAGTGCATTTTAATGATAATGTTTAAATTGACTTTTCTGGTATTTTGATTCACTGAAAGGAAAAGCATTCCAAATATAATTTAGTATTCTTCAGTACTGAGAATGTTATGTAAAATTAATAAGAGAGAATCAGACAATAATGAATTTTAGAATTAAATGAGGTAATCTGGTGTGGTTGGGGCCCTGAAATATTAAGTGATGTGGTCAGTGTCATACTGTAGGTAGGGTTAGAGATGGGGCTGAAAAATGAATCTTGTTCTATATTATATTATTTACTTATGTGGTATAATTACCTAAAATTTCTTCAGTTATTGTAAAACCTGAGTTTTACACTATATATGTACTTATCTTTCTTTGATATTTATGAGAACTTGAATAAAATAGATAATACACAAGTAGCTTGAGCACCTAGCTTACTATCTAGCATACTAGTATGTTGTAGATTCTCAGTATATTTTAAACTAATGAAAGAAAAGACTCTTATATGATACGTAATTTTAACTAAAATGTTTTGCGAGTGATTAACCAAGTCATTAGGTTTTTCACATTCAACATTAACTTTGTTTCTACTTAAACTTTGTTATTCCTTACCTATTTCTGAAAATAATATGAAGCAGCTTATTATAAAAGGTACTTTGCAGCTGATATAATCTTTGAAAGAATAAATGTTCCAAGTGCGAAAAAAAAGAAAAAGGTGATATAGTAGAAGGAAAACGGTAGTATGCTAGAGGGAGAAAGTAATATGCAGATAAGAGCAGAAGTTAGCCTTGTGTGCTGACCAAGATTTCTATTTTAATTTTATTTATTTTTTTAGAGAGAGAGAGTGCATGCAAACGGGGAGAGTGGCAGAGGAAGAGAGAGAGAATCTTAAGCAGGTTCCACACTGAGCATGCAGCCGGACACAGGGTTTGATCCATGACCCTGGGATCATGACCTGAGCTGAAATCAAGAGTTGGACCCTCAACCAACTGAGCTATTCAGGCAACTCTGGCCAATCAAGATTTTTAAAAAGAATCAGATAGATACATAAGATTAAGTATAGCAGTGGTTCAGAAGAACATGCTACTCAGAACAGCTACATTTTCATAATGCTAAATTTTATTATTGTACTCTTTATGCAGGGTATATAAAAAATATATACTTTTCGGGGCACCAGGGTGGCTTAGTTGCTTAAGCGTCCAACTTTGGCTCAGGTCATGGTCTCGCAGTTTGTGGGTTTGAGCCCCGTGTCGGGCTATGTGCTGACAGCTAGCTCAGAGCCTGCAACCTGCTTCAGATTCTGTGTCTGACCCTCCTCTGCTCATGCTGTCTCTCTCTCTCAGAAATTAAAAAAAAGTTAAAATACACTTTTCTCATAGGTGTTTTGTCTTTTTTTTTAAATGTGGTTTTATGAGACATGAACACACAACATGTCTTATTCCTCCATGAATGAAAACTTTTTTTTATTTGTGAATAAATTGTCATAACCAAACTAAAGGCAGAGATAGTAAAATCTGAAGGAATGGGTGACCAGTATGTCCACTTAAATAGAATTATTTTAACTGGGATAAGGTCGATTCAATCACAAACCATAACAGAGTCTCCTTTTCTTTCTTACAAGTGCGCACTTGCTTTGTAAGTGATCTGAAACGTGGATTAAAAATCCAAGCGGCAAAATTTAATATTGATGGGAATACTGAGGTAAGTTAAAAATAAATATATATTCTTTTTTTCACAGGTTATTACCTATGTATTTATGCTTATGATATTTATATTTCAGCGTCCCTCACCACCCCCAAATGTTGACTACCCATTAGATGGAGAGAAGATTTTACATATTCTTGGATCAATCAGGTAGACCTTAATTTTTATGAACAAAATAATGAACTAGAATGAATATTTGGCTTTTAAAAATATATAAGCCTTTAATATTGCAGATTTAACTATTTTATGTGTTTTTCAGTAGGCCTCCTTGTTCATGATTAATTATATTATGCAACTTTTTAATTTAAAAAATTTTTTAAGAATTTTCTTTCCTGTTCTTAGTAATTCAGAATTAGTGGAACTATTCTTCAAGATAGAGAATAAAGTACAACACTTTAAAACGGGGTTCAGCAAACCTTTTTTGTAAAAAGCCAAATGGTAAAGAGTTAGGTTTTATGAGGTCTCTGTTGCAAGCACTCAATTCTACAGTTGGAAGTGCAAAATCAGCCATAGACAATACATAAATGAATGAGCATGGCTGTGTTCCAGTAAGACTTTATTAACAAACACAAGTGGGCTGGATTTGGCTTTCAGGCCATAGTTTGCTGGCTCCTGGTTTAAAACGTTGGCATGTTAGAAAGAAAGCATTCTTGGCGAGGATGTGGAGAAACAGGCACCCTCTTACATTGTTGGTGGTAATGTAAACTGGTATAGCCCCTCTGGAAAACAGTGTGGAGGTTCCTCAGAAAACTAACAAAAGAACTCCCCTATGACCCCGCAATAGCACTGCTAGGAATTTACCCAAGGGATATAGAAATGCTGAGGCATAGCAGCACATGTACCCCAATGTTCATAGCAACACTCTCAATAATAGCCAAAACATGGAAGGAGCCTAAGTGTCCATCAGCGGACGAATTGATCAAGAAGATGTGGTTTATCTATACCATGGAATACTACATGGCAATGAGAAACAATGAAATCTGGCCATGTGTAGCAACATGGATGGACCTTGAGGGTGTTATGCTGAGCGAAATAAGTCAGGCAGAGAAGGACAAATATATGTTTGCACGTATAGGAGAATTAGGAGGAACTTAACCGAGGACCATGGGGGAGAAGAAGGAGGGAAATGGTGGGGGAAAGGGAGAGGCAAACCATGAGAGACTCTTGAATGCTGACAAAAACTGAGAACTGATGGATGTAGGGGGGAGGGAGGATGGGCATAGAGGAGGGCACTCATGGGGATGAGCACTGGGTGTTACATGGAAACTAATTTGACAATAAACTATTTGTAAAAAAAAAAAAAAGAAAGAAAGCAAGCATTCTTCCAAATATGCCGTATCTTAAGGACCAGTTACTAATTTACTTTTTCATTTTCTTTAGATTATTATATCCAGTGATGCTTTATAAGCTACAGACTTACATAATTCTGTTGATGACAATAGCATTTTTTTATATGCAAGCTGCATAAAATTTCTTTTTTTTTTTTTAAATTTTTTTTTAATGTTTTATTTATTTCTAGGAGAGAGAGAGAGAGAGACAGCGCGAGCAGGGGAGGGTCAAAGAGAGAGGGAGTCAGACTGAAATAGGCTCCAGGCTCTGAGCTGGCAGTCAGCACAGGGCCCGACGCGGGGCTCGAACCCACGAACCGCGAGATCATGACCTAAGCGAAAGTCGGACGCTTAACCGACTAAGCCACCCAGGTTCCCCAAGCTTCATAAAATTTCTATTTACAGAGGCACATGGGTGACTCAGTTGGTTGAGCATCTGACTCTTGATATCAGCTCAAGTCATGATCTCAGGGTCATGGGATCAAGCCCCACACTGGGCTCTGCACTGAGTGTGGAGCTTGCTTGGGATTCTTTCTCTCCCCCTCTGCCCCTCTCCCCTGGTCACGCATGCACTTTCTCTAAAATAACAGTAAAAATAAATAAAATAGTTTGCAGTTCTTATAAGAAAAGAATCAAAAATAAAATTTGTTTTTATAAAGGTTTCATTTGTAAAATATCAGATCAGAAGATGCCACAGAAAAGACTTTTGTAGATATTGAAGATCCTGTTGGATTCTGAGAAAGGATGAACAGGAATATACAGATGTTACAGGTGGTAGGGTAGGAGAACAACAGAGTGAGAATGTAATACTTTTTGGTAGTACCTTTTACCATTTTACATCTTATTTAGGTTGTATTTATTAAATTACTATTTTAAATTTTCTCCAGGTTGTATAGTAGAGCCCAAAATACGAGAAGAAAATAAATGTTGAAGGAAATTAATATGGAGCTTTTTAGTTACATAATAGCTTTTTGGTTATTTGGGAATAAAAAGCCACTGTGTCTCACATGTCAAACCCAATAGATTTACAATTTTTGCTAATATGTTTTTCCTACTAAAAACCTAGTTCTATTGAAACCTAATTAGACACAGTTCAGACCAGTAGTTTGTTCATAAATCAGAAGGTCATTTGAATTTTTAAGTGCAGTGAGAACTTAAAGTTATTTGTGTATCAGTCTTGGTACAGAATTCTTACTGATATTTTCCTTTAGACTTTTATAGTTGTATTACCTATATTAAGAAGATTTTAAAAATTGTCTTTTCAAAGCATTCAACATAGTTCACATAGGAAAACAACTTATTTTCTACCCCTCGTATTTTGGTGGTTACGTAATAATTGTAAAATTATGTAATTTCAATAGCAAATCTATTGACAATAAAAGACTTGCAATAAGAAAACTGTTGCTTTGTAAGCATTCAACTCAACTGGTAGCAGTGGAATTATGCAGGCATAACAGCAAATGGCTGACTACCTGTGAGTGTTTAGCATAGTGCTGGCCTCAGTGTACTTAGTGATGAAATGGGGAATTAGTGGGTAGGTGGAGTCTCATGAAGAGAATTTCATGTTCGAAGAAGATTCAAGAAAGCTTCAGAGTGGTATGCATAGTCTGATCTAAATCTTATTTATAAGAAATACTGTTTATATGTGCATATGTGTAGACAGTTTTGCATTGCATTGCTTCGGATTTAGTTTGGCCACCAGTTACACAAACCTGACAGTAGTGGCTTCACCAGTATAGGAGTTTGTCTCTCTCTTTTGAAGTTTGTTTGTTTTTAAGAGAGGGAGAGAAGGAAAGAGGGAGAATGCGAGCTGGGCAGGGGCAGAACGAGAAAGGGAGAGAATCCAAAGCAGGTTCCATGCTATCAGCACAGAGCTCCACACAGGATTTGAACTCCGCGAACTGTGAGATCATGACTTGAGCTGAAATCAGTATTCAGTGCTTAACCGACAGAGCCACCCAGGCACCCCTGACGCTCTCTTTTAAAAGAAGCTCGGAGGTAGATAGTCCAGGCATGGTACGACAACTCCCATTAGGGACCCAAGCATCCTTCCATCTCTCATCCTTTTGGGGATAGCCCTGTCCTTAGATACCAGGGTATTCGATGGAGTTGAAGCTACTATATCCATATTTAAGGCAAGCAGCCCAGCAAGGGAAAGAAAAAAGTGCTCCCTCTCCTTTTTAAGGACACGTTCTTTCAGAAGTTCCACATACTGCTTCTGCCTTCCTCTCCTTGTCTGTTCCTTAGCTGCACATCTAGCTACAGGGAGGCAGGGAAATACGGTGTTTCAACTGGAGAGGGGCATTATATCCAGCTTAAAAATGGAGCTCTCTCTTTTTTTCAAACTACAGGATTTACAGGATATCTCAAAGATGATACAGGAAAGCCTCAGGACTCTTCATGTAGCTTCTCCCCGTGGTTACACCTTCCTTAGCTGTAGTGCAATAGCAAAACCAGGACATTGGCACCAGTGGAATGTGTATATATAGTTCGTATGGTTTTATCACATACAGATTTCTGTAAATCACGCCGCAATTAAGATATAGAACTATTCCATCACCACAAAGACCTTCCTTCTGCTCCTCCAAAATGGGCTCTTTTGAGAACAAAGAGGAGAATGGAGAATGGATATTTTATTAGGCAACTAGCAGCTTTGCCACACGTTATTTTTAGAAATAAAGAAATGCTTGAGGAGGGGATTGTTTTTAAATCTTTTGTATCACTACAGATCTTTTTTTTAATATTTGTATTTGAGAGAGAGAGAGCATGTGTGAGCAGGGGAGGGACACAATGAAGGGAACAGAGGTTCTGAAGCAGGTTCTGTGCTGACAGCAGAGAGCCTGATGCAGGGCTCAGACTCCTGAATGATGTGATTATGATCTGAGCTGAAGTTGGACACTTAACTGACTGAGCCACCCGGGCACCCCCAGATCTGTTTCTTAAATCTTAACCAGCTTTTATAGAATCCCTTCTTTTCTATTATTAGGCTTAAGGAAGTATAACTGGACAAATGTATGTTAATCTGTACATAATAATAATTGTAGCTAATATATAAGGGGTGCTTCCTATGTACCATGCACTGTTCTATCAACTCACTGAATCCTCACCTCAACACCTATGAGGCAGGTGCTGGTCTCCTCATTTACAAATGCAAACACCTGTGTTTTAATTTTTTTTTTTTAATGTTTATTTTTGAGAGGGAGAAACAGAGTGCAAGTGGGGGCGGGGTGGGGGTGGGAATCTGAAGCAGGCTCAGGCTCTGAGCTGTTAACGCAGAGCCCGATGCCGGGGCTCGAGCCTATGAAATGTGACATTATGACCTGAGCTGAAGTGAGACGCTCAACCAACTGAGGTGTCCCCAAACACCTTGTATTTTAGTAATTATTCTATGTTAACCTAGTATTGGTACTTAAAAAATAGAACTGATGATATATTCTGTATCATATGATGCCAACAAGGTACTCTCTGTTTTTTAATCTCCCTAGAGATTCGGTTGTGGAAATTCTTTTTGAACAAGATAATGAAGAAAAATCAGTTGCCACTTTAATACTGGATTCTCTTATACAGGTATTTTGATTTTGCAAAATGTTTCCATTTATAACTACAGCCCTTTAGAGAAACAGATTTTTTCAGTAATCTCTACACCCAACAGCTTGAATTGACACTTTCAAGATCAAAAGTCACATGCTGTACAGACTGAGCCAGCCAGGTACCCCAAGAACATTTTTAAATGTTCTCTTCTGTGTTTTTATTTTAGCTATTGGTTACAAGTTTAGCTATTGGTTACAAGTTTAGCTTTTCTGTTAAATTTTACAGTTTCAGAGTTTGACCTTGGCAGTGAAATAGGGTTCTTAACATTTCAAAAGGGATAAGTGCTATCGTGTATTTTTTCCCTAGCAATAGTATCAGAATTTTATTTTGTACATAGTACAGCTTGTAGTTTCTTTAAGGGTAGGTTTGTGTAGTATTGAATTTTAAATTCCATAGGGTATATGGTAATGTCTCCTTTGTTTAATGACTGGAGTCACAGAACTCCATGTGAAATACCATTGATTTAGAAGATACTGTCTAACTCTGCTCAGAGATTCTTATGAAAACCGTAGCATCAGTGAAAGACTTTAACATTTTAATTTTTAGAACTGATGTGAAAACATAGTTTTTCTAAGAGTGTTATCTTCCCACTTGACAACTGGCTTTGGATATAATACTGTGAAGTTACCACCTTAGAAAAATTAAGTTTGCACATACTTTCCTTACTAAAAAAAGAAATGAAGTTCTTTTATTTCTTCTCTTATTCTTTGCTCCTCAGTTATTCTACCTTGAAAATGAGAACACTCACATGTAACTACCATGTGCCCTGTGGAATTTTAAATTCTAAGCTGTTGGATTTTAAAGTCTTTAAAGTTCTGCATAAGTGCACGGCAATGTTATCATGGTTATATTTGCTGCACGAAAAGCTCTCTTGTTAAAGACACCTTGCTGTGCCTTTTTTCTGTGGTAATAGCACTGATCACGTATTTAATTTGTAATACATAATCTGTATATTTTCTTGAATCCAGTCAAGCATTATTTGTACAGTTAAGGATAAATTCTTTTTTTTCTCTTTCTCTTTCTCTTTACTAACAGTGCCCAATAGACACCAGAAAGCAACTCGCAGAGAATCTGGTAGTCATAGGTGGCACATCAATGTTACCAGGATTCCTCCACAGACTGCTTGCAGAAATAAGGTATCTGGTAGAAAAACCAAAATATAAAAAAGCGCTTGGCGCCAAGACATTCCGAATTCATACTCCACCTGCAAAGGCTAATTGTGTGGCCTGGTTGGGAGGTGAGAATTTTGTTTTTATGATATAAATGGTTATATAGTAATTGGTTCCTGAATGGTATTATTAATGGATAAAATAGGTGATTCAGTGTTAAAAATCACTGACTTAACAAACCAATAGAACTATTAAATAATTTTCATTGAACATTGACTTTTCCTTGAAGTGTTAATTTTCAGAATTATATACCTATTTCTCTTGGCATTTGCACTTTAATTTTTTAAGTAAACTTCATCCAATTAATTTCTCATAATAGTGATAGTTGCGCCTTTATTCCAGTGATGCTGCCATTGCTCAAGACATTTGTTTTAGCTCCTTCTAAAGCTACCTTGTGAGCCATATATGAGAATTGATCTCTTTATTTTATAATTACACTTTATTTTGTGACTAAGTTCATTGAATCATAGTTTATAGGAAATGATAGTTTCATTGAAATAAGGAAATAGCCTATAGATAGAGAGTATATACATAAGTACTTTGAAGAGAAAAACAAGCATGGATGTGTATACTTGTATAATTCTGCTATGTGATTAGCTGCTAATTTGCAGCTAATAGATATCTTGAGCATTAGAATAAGTATTGAGATTTTAAATGAGTGTTGCATTTCTTGTAAAGTAGAATTTGGTCAAAATGTAATTTTGATTTAGGACAAATAGATTTAGTCACTGCATTATTTTTTTAAAGGCTCCCTTGTGGGTCTTTATGAAGTCTTTAGCATAGACTTGAATGGCATTATCATGATGATTATTGCGTTTTACAGTGCTGTTTTATTTATTAACACACAGCCTTGGGATTGTGGCAAAGAAAAGTTAAAGTATTATTTATTGTATTTACATAGAACTGAAATTACTTTCAACCCCACTCTACCCTCACCTGCCTTTAGACACAGTAATGCTTGTTAGCATGCTCATTGTAATCTGCTGTAGGCCATTTAAGTCACTTTCAACACAGGAATTGTGGCTTACCCTGTTATTCAAAATATAGGATCCAAAACAGCTGCAATTGATTTGAGGAATGAATATGCATTGCTGAATTTCACCATTTCTCTGTTGTCATATAATGAAGTGAATGTATGTGTACATACATTTTTTTTTTAAACCACACAGGAGCTATTTTTGGAGCACTGCAAGACATACTTGGAAGCCGTTCAGTCTCAAAGGAATATTATAATCAGACAGGCCGTATACCTGATTGGTGTTCTCTTAACAACCCACCTTTGGAAATGATGTTTGATGTTGGAAAAGCTCAGCCACCTCTGATGAAGAGAGCATTTTCCACTGAGAAATAAAAGTTTGATTAAAATTCAGCTTTGCTTCAGATCAAGTATCTACTCAATTATAAGCAAATTGTGAAGTATATAGGATACTGTTAGAGATGATTTTATGGAAGTGAAGACATTTCTGTAATTACCCTTTGCATTAAGATTCTTTTGACTTTTGTTTTTCTTGTGTAATGGTAAAATGGTCGCTGATGCTTATGAAATTCATTGTATTTATATCAATAAAATATAGTAAAACAGCTTCATTTTGGAAGTTTGTTACATAGTTTAGTTTCAAAAAGAATATAACATTTTCCCTCCATTTTCCACCCGCAATTCCCATAATCTGACCTGAGCATTGGAGAATCCATTAGTTTCATTATTTTCGGCAATTATTTCAAGTATAAATAATGTTACCATTACCAGGTATTTAAAATGTTAACATGGGTCTGTTTCATCAGATTCTTTTGTTTTGGTATTTATGTGTACACGTTATTAATGCTGCTTTTCCAGGAATACGTTTGACTCTTTGGACTGAGAATGTTTAGTAACATAGTTAAAACATTTGTTAAGCAAAGTGTGCAAATGTTCACTTTCTAACTTTATATAGTCTCTTTATGAACAATTCTACATTTCTAAGAAGAAAGAGATTTCATTTTTTTGTAGAGACATTCCATTTTATGTATTTTTATGTAAGTGCTTTATAAACGTGTATTCATAATGTTTTAATCTCTTGTGCTTTTTATCTTCTCAGGATGGGGATGCTTGGAAATACTCAGTCATTGTTTAATTTTTATTTTTGTTTGTTCTTCATTTGTTTTTAACAAACTACTTCTTATTGAAATTTTGATTTTATTTTTTCCACGTGCCTTTGAAAATTGTACACCTGTTCCTGAAAAATGTACTCCTGTTCCTGAAGACAGAGTAGGAATTGATACATTTTCTGAACTATATATCCCATGTCCATTCTTACTCATAGTTTAATAATTTTGATTGTCCTTTTCTGGGTCCTTCCTGGTTTTGCCGTATGTTTTTTGTGTGAAGGCATCAGCACCAGCTAATACTTGAAAGAACTGGTTCCTGGCATGAAGAATAGGAAAGAGTGTGTGTGTGTGTGTGTGTGTGTGTGTGTGTGTGTGTGGTTTAAGAATACTTCTGGCTATAATTCATCTCCATGTACCTAGTATTAGCACAAGACTAAGACTCATTCAGCATTTATTGGGCTGTCTGCTTTGTATCTAGTATGGTTTTAGACACATAGATGCCACAATAATAAGATCTGAACTTGCCCTTCGGAGGTTTTCAGTGTAATAGAAGTGGATGGGACACAGCTGATGACACAGACAGAATGTGGTAGCAGCCATAAGGACATCAGTTTCTTCTTATGTTGAAGAAAGATTCGTAGAGGAGGCTCTTGCTCTTGTTCCTGAATGCTGAGTAGAATTTTAATATCTAGAGTTATTCTAGTCAATGTGAACTGAATTCTCCACACAAGATCTTAAAACATTTGGCACTGAGATAAGGCATTGCTAATTATAATTTAGGATGAGGTCATGAAGAACTTGAAAAACATTAAAAGCAGCAGATAAAACTATGAAAGTCAATTTTGTCATCCAGTTTCTTATTAGATTCCTTCTGGAAAGTGAGATTCTTTAATCCTCTGGACCTGCTACTCTTCCACAGCACCCTTTCCCTAAAAGTAGTCATCTTCCTCATAAGCACAGATATCTCTATAACCCATGCACTTAAACTTTCACCTTGTAATTGATTCCACACAGGTTTTATCTTCCTTCTTTTCTGGAATATAAGCTCCATGAGAACAAAGCCCCTTTATTTGTCAGCTTTTAAACCTCTCAGTGGGATTGCCAGCAGTAGGTATACCATTAGTTGTCAATAGTACGGATTCACTATTGACTTCAAGAGATTTTTTTTTTTAAGTTTCTTTTATTTATTTATTTTTTTGGTTGGTTTGTGAACAAGACCGCGAGAGTGAGGGAGAGGCAGAGAGAGAGAGAGAGAGAGAGAGAGAGAGAGAGAGAGAATCCCAAGCAGGCCCCACACTGACAGTGCAGAGCCCAGTGCAGGACTTGGACCCACAAACTGCAAGATCATGACCTGAGCCAAAATCAAAAATTGGATGCTCATCTGACTGAGCCACCCAGATGCCCCATGATCTCACTATTGTATTAACATTATCTTTTTTGTAGTAAACAATTTTTTAAATTTTATTGAATTTGAATTATTTATGAGAAGTTTTTCAACACTGAATAATATGAAAAATAAGATCTCTGACTGAAATAGCACTTTATAGGCAGCTAGCTATAAAGTGATAGACACCTACCAGTTGAGTTTAAGGAATGGAGACCCCTGTTACGGGTTGAGCTGTGTGCTGCAGCAGGGTAACATTGAAGTCCTAACCTCCAGTACCTGTGAATATTACCTTACTTGGAAACAGGGCCTTTACAGACGTAATCAAATTAAGATGTCGTTATGGTAGACCCCAATCCCATATGACTGGTATTCTTCTAAGATGAGGGAAATGCCATGAGACAGATACACAGGGAGAAAACAGGTATTACTTAACTAGGGCAGAAATTGGAGTTCTGCAGCTGCAAGCCTGGGACCACCAGTGATTGCTGGTGACACTAGAAGGCTAGGAGAAAGAAGCCTACAGCAGGTTCATTTCCATTGTTTTAAGCCACCAGTTTGTGGTACTTTGTGATGGCAGCCCTAGGAAACGAATATATCCTGCTTAATTCAACAGTTCAGCATGTATTTATTGAACATCTGCCAGGTGCTAATTTAGGTGCTTGAGTTACATTAATGAGCAAAGACAAAAAGCTGTCATTCCAAGGGGTAGAGAAAGTAAAGAATCAGATACTAACAGTAAGTTAGAAGGTAAGAGCAGTTATGGTGAAAACAATGTAGGGTAAAGTGGGTGGTGGGGAAGTTGCGGATTAGAACAGTGGTTGGTCTCATTTATGATTTGAAGAAAAATTAGGCAACTGTGACCTAATTTATATTTGGCCTCTGCCCCTGGTTGCTGACACAGATTACACCAAATGCCCAAGAATTTTTTGGGTAATAGTGTTTTTTTCCTAATGAGGCAATTCCTAGTGGGCTCCTGGATCACTTCAGGATGAGGGCTGGTCACCAGAAAGACCCAAGCCATGGATCCAAAGCTTAGAGCTTTCAGGGCCCCTGGGTGGCTCAGTCGGTTAAGTGTCCAGCTTCAGCTCAGGTCATGATCTCGTGGTTTGTGAGTTCCAGCCCAGCATCTAGTTCTGTGCTGACAGCTCAGAGCCTGGAGCCTGCTTTAGATTCTGCTTTGGATTCTGTGTCTCCCCATCTCATGCTCATGTAGTAATAAATGTTGGAAAAATTAAAAAAAAAAAAAACTTAGAAGTTTCACATGCACGGATACCCGGGAAAGGAGAGGGGCAGGAAATTGAAGCCTCCATTTAAGATCTCAGCCCTACTACAGAGTTCAGAGAAGGAAACCTTATGGAAGGAAACCTTATGGAAGGTCTGGGCTTCCCCATACCTTGCCTTACGCACCTCTTCTCAACATGGCTGTTCTGAATTGTATCCTTCATAATAAACCAGTAGTAAGTAAACTTTTCTAGAGTTCTGTGGGCTATTCTGGGAAATTATCAACCTGAAGGCTTGTGAGAATCCCGGATGGATAGTCACCTGGTCAGAAGTGCGGGAGGTCTGGTCTTGCTGTTGACCACTCACAGAATACCCCCTTTAGACACGTTGGTCACTCTCCCAGCTGGAAACAGCAAACATCCTCTTGCTAAATGAGTGACTTTATCGATTTCAACGTTATCTCTCCTGTGGTCTGCTCTCCCTATAGAGAAGTTTTATTAAGATCATAGACTTGCCCTTAAGAACATCCAATCCGGAAGGGGCTCTCCCTTATAAGGACTCCCACCCAGCAAAATTATTCAAGTAAAGTCCAGATCCTATAATAGGTTCTTCCTAACACTTTCTTAACAGACACCCCACATCCCTCCATGCAATGTGTATTGAAGCAAATATTTTTTTTTTTTTAATTTCTTGAAGGGGGATTGTCGGGGGTTAAGAGATGGGAGAATGGTGAGCACAGAGGACTGCAAAGAAATAGAATGGTAGCCTGCGGGGAAACTAGGCCAGAGTTTTTATTGTTTTAAAATAAAGAAATAACAGATTGTTTGTTGGGGGGGAGGGGACACGAGGGAAAAATCGGTCGTTTCGTAGGAGGAAAGCCTGTGGCTAGCACGCGGGGGTAGGGTCGCGGGTGCTGCGGCTGCGGTGGGCCTGCGTTAGGCGCGCGGCTCGCCCCCTCCCCCCACCCCGGGCGGGGTCCGGCGCTGCGGGAACGAGCTTCCTGCCCGCGGTCCCGCCGCGCGCGCGTCCGTCTGTCACTTCAAACTTCTCAGTGAAGAAGGCGGAAATCCTGCCTCCCCAGATACTCAACTGCCTCTCCGAATGGTCACATCTCCGTTCTTGTGTGCCTCTCTGCCAAGAGCCTCACCTTTAACGGAATACTAACTTCATTTCCACCCAACTGGATGGATGGATCCCGAGTACAGTCCCAGGAACACGGGAAGAAAACGTGTAGGCACCGCCAGTGTAGAGCCGACCACGGAAAGAAACGTTTCTCACGGTGGATTTATTTCTCCAAGGGAGAGTCCTCGCTCGCCCCCCGCTCCTCTCCTTAGGACACGCCCCATACTGAGAGGAAGAATAAATAAACCTAAATGTGAAAGGAAGACATTTTCTTTGAAGTCCTCCCCCACCTATTCCCCCCCGCAGCTGCTTTTACGTAGGATCTCTTAGTTCTTGAAAAGCCACCAAAATTGGGATTCAAAATATTGTTCTGATAAAAGGAAAAACTGCCCTGTACCAGCAACGATGCAAGTATGCATGGGAACACGGAAAATCAGTCTCAACTTTAAACTGTAACCTTTCAGTTTCCTCTGTGCTTTTAAGGAGGTGGTTCAGCATCGCTGAGAGCGTTTGATTTCAAATGTGGAAGCGTAGCTTGAGACCGATTTCGTTTGCAAAATGGTCTTTTTTCCATACATTTGCTTAATACATTAATTCAGTTTAAAGAACTCTTCTTAGATACGATTATTTGGAGGAACCCCAAAATATTTAAAGGGGAAAGAAAGAAAATCAGAGCCCAAAAAGTGTCTTACGCCCAACGTGGGGCTCGAACCCACGACCCTGGGATTAAGAGTCCCATGCTCTACCGACTGAGCTAGCCGGGCGCTTGCACAACAGCGGTGTTTTTTTGTCCCTTCATCAGTATTCAACTGCATTTGATTTTATTTCCCAATATTATTTTTTCCTTATAAAAATTTTTATCATATTATTAAATATGCACTCCCGAATAATTTTTAAAAATTATTTAAAAACATTTTTAAAAATTTTACTTACATGTAATACTTTTACTGCATGTATATCCCAAGATCACTGAAAACTTACATGAGTCTTTTATTAGAATCATTGAAACTTTTTAATGTGTTTTAAAATACTTACTGCCCAATATGTTATGTTCTTTACAGAAACGCTTAATTAAGGCTATCTGCCTTCTATCAAATGGCAAATTGGATTCCTACAATTTGGGGCGCAGCATTATTAAACTAAGTCCAAGCTCTATGACTTTAGTTTCACGGAAGAACAGAAGCGTTTAGCTATTTTTCCTTTAATACGGTCTAGTCGAGGAAAGTTAAATTGAAGAAGGGGATTCTGGGTCAATTAAAATAAGGTCTGTCTTGGGTAACTGCCTGACGATGGAGACATACCATCCCGACTCAAATGACAAAAGCTGGGAGAAAAAGATTAGAGTCACTGAATCCTATGGTAAAAATCCTATGGAACGAATTCTAAAAGGAAAAGAGACGAACTGATTGTGATCGAATTTTGACAACCTGACACAATGGAATAATCTCCTATGGAAATACACATATTCTGAGATATTAGTGAACTTCTTTAGACCAGGAACTCTGAAAATCTCTGTGATGGGGGCCATCTAAAGTCCAATTGTATATAACAAAGAATAACAAAGAATTCTTAAATTTCAGTATTTACAGATTTAACACATTGGTCATCACTTTTCTGAGATACTTAATTTAAAAAATAATAAGGCATGGCATAGAATAATAATATATATCTAAATACTCAAAGTATGCCTAGGATTTAAGTAGAATATTTAAAAGTTCAAGCTTAAGATATTAAAATACAGTTATTCACTAAGAGTTTTTGTTCTTGCAATTTCAAAGTATTTTTTTTTATAAGTTGGCAGAATGTACCTGGGGAATGAATTTGTATTTATTGGCATTTGCAACACATTTATTAAGTGCCTACCGTATACAAAGCACTGTGTTATCTTTACTAACAGAAGTATAAAACAGATTCTGATAAACTTAAAAAGCTTACTCTAAGAAAATATGCATAAATTACATACCAATTTTATATGCACTACTTCCAAAGGTAATTTAGAGTAATTTAATAAAAACAAGTAAATCCATACCCACCCCTTTACGTTTTCTAATGAATCAGGCAAATATTCAAAGAACCTGAGACCATGATTCAATGCATTCCTCCAAGATATGAGATAAATTAACAGTCCAGCCCCCCAATAGGCAATTCATCTGACAAGTTCAGAAAGGGCACCAAAGTCTTAATTCTTAATGGAATTATAGTAGGCACTTGGTACTCTAATAATGCTTCTCATACACAAGTAGTTTAAAGTTTATCTGAACTTCTAACCAATTTAGAGCACTTGTAGTTGACCTTCAAGATGAAACCTCCTAACACTATATTCTTTAGCTTTCTTTGGCACTTTATTGGCCTACGGCGGTCAAAATACCCTCGTTAAAACCCCTCATCAACAAAATGAAACTAGAATATTTCAGTGAAGGAGAGGTAAATTAAATGGCTAGTCTTACGGTAAATTCAAAGCTTTTATCCATTTGTTGAAGAATAAAAACTAACCATTAATTATAATGCTTCACTAGCAGAGAGAAGCAACTGAAACTCCTCCTTCTCCCTTTTTTCTACATCCAATATTTCAGCAAGCCCTACATATCTGAAATCCATCACATTTCTACTTCCACTCCTACATCCCTAGTCCAAAACACTCCATTACTTCTTGCGCAAGGACTGCAATAGCTTTCCATCTAGCCCCCATGCTTCTACCCTCTTTTACCCTTATCCATCAGTCTCCACACTGAGGAAAGACAGATAGCTTAGTATCTTAAATTAGATCATAATTCTCCTGCTTGAAAAACTAATGACCTGACAGTAGACAGCTGATAACATATGTGGAATGATGGAATTGGAAAATTACCATTAGGCAAGCATAATAATCCATTCAGACAGGAATTGTCGAATACTATAATTAGTTGGTAAAAGATTGAGGAGCGACTAGTAGGGTATTTCCAAGAATAGTCTCAGAGTATTTCTTCACAAGATACTTATTAATTACAAAGTAGAAACTTTATGGTGGAGAAATCTTAAGCAAGTTAACATCATCAGTAATGGAACAAACTGACATCATGTGCCTACTAATATAATGCTATAACGTGATTGCAAGAAAATCTGTCACCTGAATCCTATCATGAAAGACATCATATAAACCTAAATTGAGGAATGTCCCATAAAATGGGTTGTATTCTTCAAAAAATGTTAATGCCCTGAAACATAAATATTAAGCAACTATTTTCCAGATTGAAGGAGGCTAGAATCATGACAACTGTGACAGGCCAGACTGACCTGTAGGTTCCTATAACAAGCTTATATTCCTATAACAATCCTAAATTTCAGTTTATAAATTAGCCAGAGAGTCATTCTCTAAGTACCAGACCGAAAATTCAAACTTCCATGGTCTCTTCTCCTTTTTAACTAAAAAGTTCAACTGTTTTGCCTATTTCTTCTTTTACTCTTTTTTGCCCATTTCCTCTCATTGAATGTAAACTCCGTGAGGGATGGGGTTGTCTCCTTCACGGTTTAATCAACACGGTTCAACAGAGTACTTGGGACATACTAGTGTCAATAAGTGCTCAAGTAATCAGTCTTCTTAATTCTACTAGTTACAGAAACGATACTGATTCTTCTGTAGAATTCCGACTTCAGTGCAGTTGAGTGAAACTTCCTTCCTCCTTGTAAGAACAGGTGGGCGAAAGGGATGCCAAGACAGTGGGTCGGAACCAGGACACCAAGAGTTAAAGGGAGACTTCTCCCCTACTACTTTCTTCGGTCTTAGTAAGAGTATGAGAGCATCTCTCCGCTTTGCTTCAAGAAAGAATAAAGTAGCGAAAGAGAGGGATAATATAAAAGGTAAATTAATTTCTAGGAAATAGAATGGAGCACCTCCTCAAACGACCCGATGCTTCTGACGACTCAACAACACTCAAGACAGAAACTGAGTACGAATGAACCCCTTTTGCCTTTCTTCCTTCCCCCCCGCCCTCATTTGCTTCCGCACACGCGCACCGCCCGCCACGCTCAGGTCCCTCCTTTTTCCCACAAGCCTCTATTTCTCCGGCAGAGGTTAGAGGAACCAGCCTCAGCGGACAAGGCTATTGGATGAAAGAGCAGCCAATGAGAGTGCCTGTTACTAGTCTGCGGGCTGCTGTATTGGGGGACAGCTTTAGGCCGTGAAGCCCTGCGCGTCTCGGAGGTGTCTGCACGATGAGTTCAATCGGGACTGGGGTGAGTTTGAGGTCTCGTGGCCTAATGGACAAGCCGGCAGATTAGCGTCGGAAGGGAGCTTGGACGCGCCGCGTGGGGCGGGCCGTCTCGACGCGCGCCGGCACTGCCTTGGGCCAGGTGGGCCGCACTTGTCCGGTGACCGTCTTTCCTGCTGATATGTAGGCCCTCATTTGGGGTGACCGTGACCTGAGGCTTTTCAGCTCAGGTGTAGCGGGCGTGGCGGCGAGCATTGTGATTGGGAGCCGCTTTGGATTGCTGAGTCACTTTCTTTGGCCGCTTAGGGAAACCGAAAGTGGAAACTCGAGGAGCCTGAAGTAGCGTGTGAAGCGTTTGGGAGACGATTAGCTTCTGGAGAACCACCGAGGCCAGGCGGCTTGAGATCGCAGGATCTGAGACGCAGCTTTCTCTGGACCGCCTTTGCGGGTCCCAGGGTGCTGCTGAATCACCGCGCCTTCCCCGACTTGCCTTCCAGTGCGACCGTCCGCTTTGCGGGTGTCGCCGGAACCTCTGTCGGGGCCGAGCTGATAGAAACAGGGTCTCAAAAGTGAAAGCTGAAGAACCCTTTACAAAAGTTTTTCCCTTTGTCCCAGCTTTTCCTGTACGAATGACTTAACGTCACTTTGAGGTGTCGGTACGGTAAACTTTAAATCATTAGCTAGGGACTTAACCGCTTCTGTTCACAGACTTGAGAATTTTCGAGTTGGACCTGTTAACTCGTTCAGTTTACTACGTTGCCAGTTAAACGTACTGCACCTGTGCAGTCTTTAGCGTATTCCTTTTATGTATATCTCCGTGTAAAAATCCAGTTTTTGTTTACAAGTATGTATTCGTTGTGTGCACCAGAGGCATTGACTACGGGTGTCATCAGTTCCCACTGTTCATTAAGATTTTGATACTCAGCAGGGGCGCCTGGGTGGCCCAGTCGGTTGGGCGGCCGACTTCGGCTCAGGTCATGATCTCACGGTTCATGGGTTTGAGCCCCGCGTCGGGCTCTATGCCGACAGCCAGATCAGAGCCTGGAGCCTGTTTCAGATTCTGTGTCTCCCTCTCTGACCCTCCCCTTCTCTCTCTCTCTCTCTCTCTCTCTCTCACAGAAATAAATAAAAAATGTTAAAAAAAAAAAAAGATTTTGATACTCAGCATTAAGCCCAGGTACTGGTTTTTCTAGTTTGATAATTGGAGTGGTTTAATCCATTCGGTTATGAGATGCTAAGGTTATGTCATAACAGTTTTAGATTAGTAGATGCTCAGGTAGGAGTATTGTAGCAAATTGACTTCACAACTACATTAATATTACCTTCAATTAACAGTGTTTTATTCTGAAAGCCCTTTAAAAATACTTGATAAATATAAAACGTGAGGTATTTTGGTGTTACAATAGTACAGGATCTTGTTTTAATAGATTAGGAAATTGAGACTCAGCAGGTACCACTGTTGAAGTGAAGACCACTTTGCATTTAGGGTAAGATAAAAATTTCCTACGTCAGCCTAGGAGACTCAATAGTTTAGCTTTTACATACCTCTGATATGATTAATTCTTTCTGCCACTTAGTGCTGAAGACATGGTGGCCTGTTTCTTTTCCTACATTGTGCTAGCCCTATTTCTACCCTAAGATTTTTATGCCAAAGGCCATGGTGGCTCCTCCATATCCTAAATAGCTAGTTACTTGTCATTTAGGTCTGGGTGGGCCTAAATAGATAAATATAAATATAAATATACTCTAGCAAGGCCTTCCCTGATCAGGTAGTCTGTACTAGGCTCTCAGATTGTCTCTTCACTCTGTCTTATTTTCATCATAATCCTTTTTTCCAGTTTACTGCTGTATTTCCAGCACCTACATTTGTGCCTGGTTTCATTTGAAAATGAAAGACTTCAAGAATGAGTATCCTTTGGGGCTCCTGGGTGTTTTAGTAGATTGAGCCCCCAACTCTTGATTTCAGTTCAGGTCATGATCCCAGGGTCGTGGGTTTATGCTCTTCGTTGAGCTCTGCTAAGTGTGGAGCCCTGCTTAAAATTCTCTCTCTCTCTTTCCTTCTCTCCCTCTGACCCTCCCCCCCACATATGCTCTCTCTCTCTCTCTTTCTAAAAAAAAGAACGAGTAGGGGCACCTGCTGAGTGGCTCCGTAGGTTAAGCTTGGACCCCTAATTTCAGTTCAGGTCAGGATGTCACGGTTCATGAGTTCAAGCCCCTTGTGGGGCTGTGTGCTGACTGCTCGGAGCCTGCTTGGCATTCTCTCTCTTAACTCTGACCCTCCATTGCTTGCGCGTCCTTTTTCTCTCTCAAAATAAATAAGAAAACATTAAAAAAAATTTAAGAATGAGTATTTGTAATCTTTTATAGTGACTATACATAATAGATGTTCATTAAATGTTTAAATGCTATATTATTTCTGTAAGGTCTTTCAGTTTGTTAGTGCCACAGCAATGAATTAACCTCTTCTGATTCCATTTCTGTTCTATATCATACTACAGGCATACCTTGTTTTATTGTGCTTCACAGATTGTTTTTTCTTTCTACAAATTGAAGGTTTGTAACCTGTGTTTTGAGAAAGTCTTTTGGTGCCATTTTTCCAACAGCATTTGTTCACCTCACGTCTCTGTGACACATTTTGGTAATTCTTGGAATATTTCCAACTTTTTCATTACTACTAAATTTGTTACAGCGATCTGTGATCAGTGATTACCACTCACTGACAGCTCAGACATAATGATACTGCACACCTAGTAGACTACAGTTTAGTGTAAACATAACTTTAATATGCACTGACAATCCAAAAAATTTATTCACTTTATTGTGCTGATTTGGAACCCAGAGCATGTCCATTTTGTACAAAAATGAGCTTTGTGTTTGTGTGAAAAACATGTGACTTTACCTTGGACTTGTATCTTTAGCTTTTCAGTAGCATAAACCTAAAGTAGCTTTTCTCTTAGCTGCTTTTGCTGCTATGACATACTGCCTTTTCCTCTTCAAAGCAAAATCTTTGAGATTTAACACTCCTTCCTTCCTCTCATCTTTCTGATGTGTAAGCCATTTAGAAAGGTGGTAAGGCTATTACTGCTAAAGATACATAATTTCAGCTTATTGTTGCCTTTTTCTCCCTAGTATGACCTGTCAGCCTCTACATTCTCACCTGATGGAAGAGTTTTTCAAGTTGAATATGCTATGAAAGCTGTGGAAAATAGTAGGTAAGAAATAATGTTTTAGTTGAAATTTAGTATGTTTTAACCAGATATCAAGTATCTCCATTTCCATATTTAAAAAAAATTTTTTTTTAAATGTTTCATTTATTTCTGAGAGAGAGAGAGAGAGACAGCCTGAGCAGAGGAGGGTCAGAGAGAAAGGGAGACACAGAATCCGAAACAGACTCCAGGCTCTGAGCTGGATGTCAGCACAGAGCCTCATGCGGGGCTCAAACCCATAAACTGTGAGCTGAAGTCGGACGCTTAACCGACCGAGCCACCCAGGCGCCCCCATATTTTTGGTACTTAGGCTTTGTTATGTTACTTTGGCACAAAATAATAGGTGCCCCAAAATAACCTCAATTTATTGGTCATTTGTAGGTCTCGTTTTAGGTCTGATCTTTCCATAAACCTCAGTCCTATATTTCTAGTTAGTTCCGAGATTATCCGCTTAGACATTGTATCATGTCTCAGATGCAGTCTATAAACCAAATTCATTATCATCTTTGCCAACCCATTTTCCTTTTTTAAAATTCTTGATTTATAGCATTGTTTCCTTGGCTGTTAGGTTTGTTGCTTTGTTATTTTATCTTTTTAAAAAAATTTTTAGAGAGAGAGTGTGAGAGTGCAAGCGGGGGAAGGGAAGAGACAGAATCCCAAGCAGGCCCTATGCTGGACTTCACACAGGGCTGTGAATCATGAGATTATGATCTGAGCTGAAATCAGGAGTCAGATGCTTAACCGACTGAGCCACCCAGGCACCCCTGTCATTTTATCTTTATTTCCTTGTGTTTTAAGTGGCCTGTGCAGTTAGTCATGTCCAGCAGGATTTTTTTTTTCAAATTCTTTTCTTTTGCAACACTCCAAAAGGTGTGGGATCACTAAGATATCTTCTTGTTGGACTCTTTTCCTTCACTTGGTCTTTTATTATTTAGAGTAATGCGCCAAAATGATTCCTTGGTTAAACTTGTTAGCTTGTTGACACATTTTGAGTCCTTTACTGAAGAAATTTTGTAATCAGTTATACTTACACAATGATTGTGTCTTGGAATCTAAAGCAGCTTTGTGATGAATTAAAAGACTTTTAAAAATAATTTATTTAGAGGTGCCTGGGTGGCTCAGTCGGTTAAGTGTCCGGCTTCAGCTCAGGTCATGATCTCACAGTTCATGGGTTCGAGCTCCGTGTCAGGCTTTGTGCTGACAGCTAGCTCAGAGCCTGGAGCCTGCTTCTGATTCTGTGTCTCCCTCTCTCTCTGACCCTCCCCTTCTCTCGCTGTCTCTCTCTCTCTCAGAAATAAATAAAATATTTTAAAAATTTTATTTAATAAAGTCTCATTCACATCTCTTAAAGAACTTTTTTTTTTTTGCCTAGTAAACAAATAGTCTTGGTGTTTGAGCCCAATTTTTTATTCATATAATGAAATCTTTTGGATTAGAGGTGGAGTAGGGAAGTGTTTCCAAAATTTTATTTTATTTTTATTTTTTAAAGTTTATTTATTTATTTTGAGAGAGAGAGCAGGGGGAGGGACAGAGAGAGAGGGAGAGAAAATCCCAAGCAGGATCTGCGTTGTCAGCATGGAGCCTGACGAGGAGCTCCATCTCATGAGCTGAAATCAAGAGTCAGATACTTAACCTACTGAGCCACCCACATGCCCCTGTTTTCAGAATTTTAGTAAAGTCCACATGTAAATACTTTTTGCTAGTACCACATAAAAGCAAAAATGAACATAAGGTATTTGAAGGATGATAGGTTGAATTCAGTAGTGTGTGGAATTTATAATAGGAAATTTAATAAGCTAGATGGGCTTTGTATATTCTCCGGATTTTTGAAAGCTAGACCAAGGAGTTTAAACTCAAAAGGGGAGCCATTGAAGACACTTGATATAGTAGAGAAGTGTCTGAAATTTTTTGTGAAACTTGTGTGTGGCTCTGTTCATTTATCTGGTTGTTTCTCATCAGAATTCCCTTTTTATTGAAAGGATTAGAAGGGCTTCCTGGGTTGGTTAAGTGCCCAGCTTGGGCTCAGGTCATGAAGTTGCCATTTGAGAGTTCAAGCCCTGTGTAGGGCTCTGCTGTCAGCTCAGAGCCTAGAGTCTGAGTTCATGTTGTGTCTCCCTCTCTTTCTGCCCCTCCCTCCCTCTCTGAATAATAAACATTAAAAATTTTTTTAAAGGATTAGAAGAACAAAGTTAATGATATATTTTCTTTCTTTTTTTTTTTTTAAAATATTTTATTTATTTCTAGGAGAGAGAGAGACAGACACAGCGTGAGCAGGGGAGGGTCAGAGAGAGAGGGAGACACAGACTCTGAAACAGGCTCCAGGCTCTGAGCTGGCAGCACAGAGCCCGACGCGGGGCTCGAACCCACGAACCGCGAGATCATGACCTAAGCGAAAGTCGGACGCTTAACCGACCAAGCCACCCAGGCGCCCCAATTAATGATATATTTTCATCTTGAAGTGGTAGCATAAACTTTCTCCACATTTTACTTAAAAGAATAAGATCCATTTTGTTTTCAGCAGTTGTACAAAATGTGTATTCTTTTATATATTTTTATAAGCCTTAGTTGTTGCAGAAAAAGCAAATGAGCAAAAGAAAAGAACTCTAATCTTACCCTGTTTACTTTTTAGTTTGTATATAGCCTGTCTTTTCTGTGCATTTTTATGTACCATTTTTAATGGACATGAGCTAAGTCAGCAATGTTATTATAGTATATTATCATGTGTCACACTGCCATTTTGTACTATTTTGTTGGCATCTTTTCTCACAAGTATTAATCTTTTTATGTCATGATATGCTAGATTTTTTTTGTCATCTCATGATGTTCATTTATATGGACCTAATTTATCACACTTTATGTTGTCCTCTTTCTTGTTTTCAAATGTATTTGTTTTAAATTTAAATTTAGCATGCTTTAAAAAAATGTTACCTATTTTTATTTTTTTTTACCTTAGGTGTATGAAGTTCCTTTTATTTTCAGGTAAAAAAAATTGATTTTTTTTCCTACTTGTTCCAGTACAGCTATTGGAATCAGATGTAAAGATGGCGTTGTCTTTGGGGTAGAAAAGTTAGTCCTTTCTAAACTTTATGAAGAAGGTTCCAACAAACGACTTTTTAATGTGGATCGACATGTTGGAATGGTAGGTTACATTTAAAATGTTCCTTTTTGCCTTGTCCAATTTCTTGTGAAGTAACTGTAATATATTAAATTGTGGATAAGAACTCATTTATTATGTCAGCACCAAGGCAGAAACAGATCAGAGAGCAGCCACAGAAGTAATCCCAGAGAGTTACTGGCTTGTAAACAGTTCACTGTCTAAAAGTAGCGTTCTTATAACCTGATTGGAGATACATATGAAAAGCTACCTTAAGGAAAGGAGGGGAGAAGGGTGGGAAGTAGGTGTAGAAAAGAGATCTTGGCAGCGTAGATCATCAATGAAGGTGTATGCTTTAGAGGCATAGAGTTTTTAGCTTTTCATATCTCTTCGTATTGTAGTAAAATGGAACACCAAGAAAGGATGTTTAGTGAAGGGAATAAACACCGTATTTTATTTCTTGCAGCTCTATGTAGTTACTGCTTTGCATAATTCCAAGGGAAGCCATAAATACATTACTGGCATATATTGAAGTCCTCCTATATAGATGTCAGACTATAAAAGCAAAAGCAAAACAAAGGAGTGATTCTTTTTAAAAATTTTTTTAAATGTTTTATTTATTTCTGAGAGAGACAGACAGACAGAATGAGCAGGGGAGGGTCAGAGAGAGAGAGGGAGACACAGAATCTGAAGCAGGCTCCAGGCTCTGAGCTGGCAGTCAGCACAGAGCCCGACATGGGGCTCGAACCCATGAACCATGAAATCATGACCTAAGCCGAAGTCTGACGCTCAACCGACTGAGCCACCCAGGTGCCTGCAAAGGAGTGATTCTAACCTTGGTTACTGAACAGGCAAGGAAGAAAAGAGAACATGTGTGTACTAGATACTGTGCTAGAACGTCTTTACATAAATTACCTTGTGCACGTCTGACATCCCAGTGCAAATAATATTAATCCCATTTTCACAGATAAGAAAACAGAGCAGGTAAAGAAAGAAACTGGGATACAAACTTGGTTCTACATGGTCTACATGTTACTCCAGAGTCCATTCCACAGGGTGAGAGCCTATAGACCCACTCATTCTGCTGTTACCTTTGGTATTTCTAAATGAGATGTGTAACAAACACAAAAAGGGTGAAAGGTATGTGTAGAAAAGAGACCCTGGCAGCATAGATCACTAATGCAGGTGTAAAATATAGCTGGTAAACTGTAAAGTTACAGATTTTTTTTTTTGCTTCTTCAATGATTAGTTTTTATGAACATGTTTTTTCTCCTAAACAAATGTATTATGCCAGTGAAACTGGTAATGGTTTTTCCGCTGTCATTTGACCCTCTATATTAATTTATTCTTAAAATTTGGCTGTAGTTGACACATTCTTAAAATTTGGCTGTATGTTCCTCAAAACATACCAGGAATGAAACTGGTATGTTTTGATGTAACTTGCCAGATTGTAACCTAGCTGATAGGAAGGAACTAATGAATTATAGATTCTTTCACTTAGTAGAAAAAGTTTCGGTAGGTGTATTTTGAAAAAAGTTGTGTGCTTAAAGGTACGTTAGTGACAGGAAAACTTTGTCCTAGAACTTTAAAATGTGTCCCATTTGTTATTTAAAGCCAGGAAACTGATGGCATTCCTTACAGCTGGAGATCGGCAAACATTACATGTTGAAGAGAGTTGGAGACAATAAAGGATTAATGTTTCATCTCCACAGTTGTTATCTTCAAGTGGTTTGAGAATTATTGGATTTCACAGTAAGCTTTCTCCAAAGCAATAGAAGGTTGTTTACATGGTGAAACTTACTGACTGGGGAACCTTGGGGAAATTATTCTAAACACAGTTTCCTCACCTGCCAAATTAGGGCAGTAGTAATACCTACCTCGGAACAGTTGTTACAAGGTTAAAAAAGTTGTAAAATGTAGGTAATGAGTGCTGTGTTTTAGTAATTTTCATCATTACTACTATTAGTAGGTAGCACTAGAAAAAAGGCTGTTCTAATACCACTTACTTTTAAATTCTGTAAATGTTCTAAGCTGGCAATTCCTGGACCTTCTTGGTTTCTAGTACTAAGCGTTTTTGTAATTTTTCTCGCCGGCTTACCTATGCCAAAAGACCTACCTAGTGGTTCTGATTATTCATTTAGGTTCAAACAACTTAGTGTTTATGTCCCCCAAATTTAGTAACTGTAAGAGAAAAAAATACACAATTCAAGAAAAATATTTTTATTTTTAAAGAAAAATTACTAACATGCACTGCACAACTTCTTAAACTTTAGAATCAGATTACATGCTCCCCCCCCAGTTTCCTGTTCCAAATGAATTTTTGTATGATACTTATTTTTTTATTATAACAACCCAGGTGCTCAACAGTATGATGGCATTGAAAGGAATATGAATGATCTTGGGGTGCCTGGGTGGCTCAGTCAGTTAATTGTCTGCCGTCAGGTCAGGTCATGATCACGTCTCGTGGTTCAAGAGTTCGAGCCCCACTTTGGACTGTGCTGCCAGCTCAGAGTCTGGAGCCTGCTTCAGATTCTGTGTCTCCCTCTCTCTCTCCCTCCCCAACTTGCACTCTGTTTCTAAACTCTCTCAAAAATGAATAAACATGGGGCGCCCGGGTGGCTTAGTCGGTTAAGCGTCCGACTTTCGCTCAGGTCATGATCTCGCGGTTCGTGGGCTCGAGCCCCGCGTCGGGCTCTGTGCTGACTGCCAGCTCAGAGCCTGGAGCCTGTTTCAGTCCGTGACTCCCTCTCTCTCTGACCCTCCCCTGCTCACGCTGTCTCTCACTCTCTCTCTCTCCTAGAAATAAATAAAACATTAAAAAAAAAAATGAATAAACATTAAAAAAAATTGTTTTAAAAAGGAGTATGAATGATCTAATGTTGAAACCGAACTACTTCAACATCTGTATCCCCCAAGTTCCAGATGTTGCACAACTGAGTTCACTACAGTGCCACAGCATACCTCAGCACATGGTTTGGTGACTGGAGTTAACCAGTCTTGGAAAATGTGTGGTTTGTCATGTTTTGGTTTGTCCTTATAATTTAGTTAATAAGCTGAAAAACATTTGAGGTCTAAAAAGCTTTTAGACCCAAACTTTTAGTAACTTGAACACAGAACTGCTTTAGAGATCAGTTCTGATCAAGATCAATAGTTTTATTCTTGTTGTTGCTTATTTATAGTGAATTGGTAAATTGGGAGACATGGAGGATTAATTATAGAAATATACCTTGTGAATGTCATCATTGAACAAAACAATGAAGTCACACTTGGTAAATTTCTGAATTGTAATTCCATGCTTCTTTCCTTATCCCATCCCATCAAAATGGCAGAATGCCTTATAAAGACCTTTAAACCAAATGATTTCTAATGGTGATGCTTGTTAAATATTAAGTAAGCCTACAGTAACTATCCATTTGACTTGTTTTGTGATAGGAATGTATTTACTAAATTGGGACCTACTTTCTTACAGGCGGTAGCAGGTTTGCTGGCAGATGCGCGATCTTTAGCAGACATTGCAAGAGAAGAAGCTTCCAACTTTAGGTCTAATTTTGGCTATAACATTCCATTAAAAGTAAGTTGATAATATGTTGAGGAGCCTTTTGAACATTAATAGAAATTTACTGATAAGCTCTTCTGTGTTTCCCCCTCATAGCATCTTGCAGACAGAGTGGCCATGTATGTACATGCTTATACACTCTATAGTGCCGTTAGACCTTTTGGCTGCAGGTAAGAATTTTGTGAGATATTCAGTCAGATCTGGACTATAGGTATCTGTTTGCCCTGGTATCTTAGTCTTTAATGCCCTTAAAAGTAGGAGCTATGACCAAGAAGTATGAGGACAGTGATTAAATAAAACTGTACATCAACATAAAAATTTTACAGATTTAAAGTGATGATAAAACAGAACTCATAATAATAACTTTAATCTGATTATAAATTTTCTGGAGGAATGTGATCAAAAGGTATAATGGTTCTAAGATAAATGCTAGGGATATAATGTACATTTTAACTGTAGTTAACATTGCTATGTGATGTATGGGAAGGTTGTTCAGAGTACATTCTAAGAATTTTCATCACAAGGAGAAAATTTTTTTAAACTTGTTGAGATCATAATACATGTAAATCAGACCATTATGCTATACACTGTATAGTGCTGCAGGTTAATTATTTCTCAGTAAAACTAGAAATCTGCGGTCCTGCCTTAGAGTTGTTTATAATCAGTCACATTTAAATTACTGAGTACAGACATTAGAGAAAACCTGAGCTTTATTCTACTAGCCATAAGTTAGGCCTGTGGACATTTTTCATATTAGTTGTTCTTAAGATTCTCACTTAAATTACATTAAAATACTTTGCTTTCACAATTCATAGAATACCTTTCAATTTTTATTAGCCTTTGAACAGCACTCTGAATTCGTCATTTCTCTATTTTTAAGGGAGTAAAAATGGTGGAGAGAACTTTTTCAGTAAATATTTATTGAGCATATACTGTGAGTCATAGATGTGTGTGTGGGGGGGGCACAAAGATGAGTAAGTTATCATTGATAGAATTTTATAGGTGATATGATGAAGATATACACTGACTATGGTGGGGCACCAGTTAGGGAAAGGCCACTTTCATGAAGAAATGGCAAGGAAAAGAATGTGAGATGTAGGTGGAAAGGTGAGAATATTTCATTCAGAGGGACTGGTATTTCAGGTAACGTAGAAGTAGTCGAGTATATGTGGCGTGTAGAAGGATATGGATGATGTAGGAAGGGGCAAGATCATACAAAAGCCTGTGTTCCATACAAGGAAACGTTGAAGGGTTATGATAATCAGGTATATATTCTGACAGATAAGTCTCATGGAACATGAAATTATTGTAGGGGTGGGAATTGGACAGTTGGCTGTTAGTCTGTATATGAAATGATGTACATAAGATGAGGCTGGTTTCTTTTCTACTTTTAAGGCAAACTAAGTCACAATGTCAGAAAATCACTAATATCATTGTTTAACAGCCTAATTTTAACTATCACATATAAAAATACATTAAACCAGTCTGGATTACTCTAGAAAAATAACTGGAGGAATACTGGGGAATAGTCAAGAAAGAATGAAGGGTGAAACAAGAGTTTGAGGCAGACTGAATGTATTCCCATTAGTTTTGTTATCTTGGCTTTTTCATGTTTATGCCTTTACCTGTTGGGTCTTCTTAGTTTTTCATCTGCCATTACTCCTTTGTCTACATTGCTGTTTTCCCAGATAAGTTTCATCAGTAAGTTTAATACTAAACAAAGCCATACAAATTTTGAACAATTCCAAGTATATACTAGTTTTTACTGAAACTACTTCATCAAAGTGCTTATTAGGACTTCTATGTATATTAGTAGTTTATCTTAGAAAGTATAATTGTATTTTTGTTGAATTTTTAGTATTTTTGTGTTATTTTAAGAACCATGGTTTAAACTTAACTTACTTTCATGCAGTTTCATGTTAGGATCTTATAGTGTGAATGATGGTGCACAACTCTACATGATTGACCCATCAGGAGTTTCATATGTGAGTAATTTTGAATCATGAATTTGTTTCTAGTTTAATTGAATCTCATTAGCATGTAAACCATATATTTGGATTATATGAAGTTTCTTTAACACTAATTCAAGGAAAGTAACAATTTCTGTATCATTAATAGCCTGTGGGTATGAGGCAAAGGAAAGATTATGGCTTTTTAAACATTTTGTAATGTTTACTTTTGAGAGAGAGAGTGAGTGAGTGGGATAGGAGCAGAGGGAGGGAGACACAGAATCTGAAGCAGACTCTAGGCTCTGAGCTGTCAGCACAGAGCCCAACATGGGGCTCAGACTCACGAACTGTGAGATCATAACCTGAGCCAAGGTGAGAGGCCTTAACTGAGCCACTCAGGTGCCCTGATTCATGGCTTTCCAGTATGCTGTTTATAGAAACTACATAGTGAACCTGAAACTTTGACTATGTGATATTTTCCTTTATTGTGACAAATATTAGCAAGTCTTAAACTACTACTAATACACTGCCTTTAAAAAAGGAATTTTAGGGGAGTCTGGGTGGCTCAGCCAGTTAAGCATCCAGCTCTTGATTTCAGCTCATGATCTTACCATTCATCAGTTCTGGTGGTGCAGAACCTATTTGGGATTCCCTCTCTCTACCCCTTCCCTACTCGTTCTGTCTCTCAAAAATAAATAAAATTTAAAAAAATGTTTTTTAAATTTATTTTTGGGAGAAAGAGAGCATGCAAGCGGGGCAGGGGTAGAGAGAAGGGGACAGATCTGAAGTGGACTTCACGCTGACAGCAGTGAGCCCAGCGTGATACTGAGCTTGAACTCTCAAACTGCAAGATCATGACTTGAGCTGAAGTTGGATGCTTAACCCATTGAGCCACCCAGGTGTCCCTAAATAAACTTAAAACAAAAACAAAGATTTTAAATGGGATTTCTTTCGTCTTTAATTACCTTTTCTCTCTTCTGAGGTATTTATGGTTTTTACTCATTTAAAAAACAGACTATATTTTGTCATGATACACAAGTATAAATGGGAATCCTTTAAAAAACTTTCAATACAAAAATTGAAGGTTTAGAGTATTGAACTGAGCAATTACTTCAGTTTCTTTGTGTCATGCTAAAAATTTTCCCATTTTTCTTCTAAAAAACATCTCTAGTTCATGAAGTGTATATGTTTTTCTTGGTATATGCCTCTAATACAGATAATCCAGTAATTCTAGAATTAAGGAGGGATTTTTTTTTTTTTTTGAGCTCCTTGGTGTTAATTAGAATGTGTTTGTATTTCTCCATATTCACTTTTGAAAGTCATTGAACAGTCTTCTGTTAACCTTTAAATAGGAACAGTTGTAGTCACTGATTTTAGAATAGTATAGCAATTCCATTAAATAATATATGTATTTTTTTGGTATGTGTTCTTTTAAATAGGGTTATTGGGGTTGTGCCATTGGCAAAGCCAGGCAAGCTGCAAAGACCGAAATAGAAAAGCTTCAGGTAATACATACTTAATGCTTGAATTTTCCTATATTATGCTCATGTAGTGAAGTTTTATCATACAAGTGAAATCGTCTAATCTAAGATTACATAGTGTGGTTTGCTGTTTTGAGTAGAGCTTTCTGATTGTAAGAGGCCGAATAAGCTGGTCCTATCTACATAGATATAAGGTATGACATAGATTGATATAGATAGGATGTAGATGTATGTGCTGTAGAGATGTGGGATACCTATACAGTTGTGTCATGGGGCATTTTACAATTTTGATGGCTGATGATAAACCCCTTAATCTAGCAAAATACAAATACTAGTTTTCATAAAATTTCATAATTGTTGAGGTCCCTTCATGGAGCTCTGTGAGCCTTAGGTTGAAAACTTTGGTGTTTTATTATACTATTTCTTAGAGTCTGTGTTCTGATGTTTCTCTTTCCTTTGTTCCTAGCTAGATAAGGCATAAAACCTCATCTTGTTACAACTACCCATTTTTTTTGTTCACTTAAGAGCCATAGTTATTAGTGTAAAAAAAGTTTTTTTAAACATCTTGGTTTTCCTTTTAGTCAACGTGATCAACTTAATATTGAAACAATATCCACTCAGTATTATCAGAAACTTCCATTAAAGGCAGGATTTTATCAGTATTTTGGTAAATGACAGTGAGAAAACTTTATATATATTTAATATTCTGAACTGGAAACTTAGTTTTCTAGAACCTGACCTGAAGTTGAATATATGAGTGCTTAGAATTTTATGCTAAATTATAGGCCTACAAAAGTGTAATTTATATTTGGCATTTTAGTAAAAATGACAAAAAGACCTTAGAGGTATTTTGACTGGCTTAATTCTATGTGAAACGCGCTGGCTTGAGTTGTAGAATACGTTGATTATGAAGAAACCTCATGATTCTTTTTTTTTTTTTAAATGTGTTTTTATTTGTGAGAGAGACAGCATGAGAGACAGACAGCGTGAGCAGGGGACGGGCAGAGATAGAGGGAGACACAGAGTCTGAAGCAGGCTCCAGGCTTTGAGGCAGCTGTAAGCACAGAGCCCGATGAGGGACTCAAACCCACGAACTGTGAGATCATGACCTGAGCTGAAGTTGGAGGCTCAACCGACTAAACTACCCAGGTGCCCTGAGACCTCATGATTCATAGGCCATGTCCTTTTCTTTTGCACACTTCCTGGTGTGATGCTAAGTTACCTTCTCTTTTCCCCATTGCTTTCATTTCTCCTGAATGTTATGTGGAAATTTGTTCAGAGTATTCAGAGTGGTCATGTATCCTGTCTTTCTGAGGTCAAATCCTAGTAAGATATGGGAATACCAACAAAGCTGGGCTAAAAAAAGACCTCACTTTGAGGAACATGTGTGTATACTTAATGACAGAAACATGCTCGAAAATCAGAGGTCAGCAAACTAATGGCACACTGTCTGCTTTCTAAAGTTTTATTGGAACATAGTCACGTTCAGTCATTGGCTGCTTTCACACATTAGGAGAGTTTAATAGTTGGAACAGAGACCAAAGACCATATGTACCATTAAGTCTAAAATATTTACTGTTTGGCTCTTTGAGGAGTTTGCCAACCTGTGATCTACACCATTGCTCTGGCTTGTTCTTCTGATGTTATTTACTAAGAATATTACGTTATGAAACAAAAATTTCATGAATATATAAATATGGTTACTTGAATTGTGCTTTTCCATGTTTACTTAAGTTTGTCTTTATTATGATACAATTCAATAATTATAGACCTTAACCTATAAGGGCAAAAGTATGAAGATATAGCTAACCTTTTCCTTTATTTGACCCCCCAAATAAACATGAAAAAAAAGTAAACATCAGAAAAGATAAATAGTGCAACAAATCTCTCCATCTAGATTGCAGTTATTTTCTAGTATTTTTACCCATTTGTTTTTGTTATTTTCTGACACGTTTGAAACAGTTACAGACATCATGACACTGTATCCCTATATGCTTCAGCATTCATCTCTGTAGAATAACATTATTATACCTATGATAGTATCAGATATTCAGTCTATAATCAAACTACCTCAGTAATCTGGTTTTATTTTGTAACTTTTTCAAACCATGATATAATTAAGGCTCACACTTTAGTCTTCACCTTCTCCCAATACTCATTTTTTGAAGAGCCCATGCCAGTTGCTTTGGTAGTTAGTCCCACATATTAGGTCTGTATTTCCTAGTTAAAACTGGTATTCTTAAATTCAGTTTATTATGGTTTTGGATTTATGTTTTAGACTCCAGTTCAAAACCATGGGTACTGACAAGGTTTGTGCAAAGAATCTGAAAATAGTTACAGGAGTGGAAAGTTCTTCTGACTCATAACTTAATATTTTATTTCCTATAGATGAAAGAAATGACCTGCCGTGATGTCGTTAAAGAAGTTGCAAAAATGTAAGTTGAAATTTTTATTACCATTGACAGAAATATTTCATTTGATCTTACCTTAATACATTAATTCTAGAGGTCTGTTTTGTTTGAAAATAATTTATTGCCTAAGGTGAGTTTAACATTCTAATATGTCTCATTACAGAGAAATATCCACATTTCAAGTGACAGACTAGATCTCATGATTCAGTGATTGGGGTGGGAAAAATAGCTTTAATATAAAACTCCTATTTAGGTGAAAGAATTCAAGAGTAGGAGACCATGAACCCGAAGGAGCTTCATTTGACGATAGTTCCTACCCTCTCAAATCTCAGGGGTCCCAATAATAGACATCTTAGTGTACAAATTTTATTTTAGGTTTTACAACTAATTATTTCTATAAGTGAACCATGAAGCCGGCTTATTTATATATTCTGTTTCTTTCAGCAAGATATGTTAATCGTAAGTTTTTTAAGATGAGAAGACAGGTGCACCTGGTGGCTTCTGACTCTCGATTTCAGCTCAGGTCATGATCTCAGGGTTGTAAGATTGAGTCTTGCTTTGGGGTCCACGCTGGGCGTTGAGCCTGCTTAAGAGTCTCTTTGCCCCTTACCCACGTGGGTGCTTTCTCTCTCTCAAAAAAAAAAAAGAAAAGAAAAGCAGAGCAGTATTTCAATACATTTAAAAACAGCTTCAAGAAGTCCTGAGGTGGTTCGTATTACAGGTACATAGAGTAGAACGCTTTTGTGACTCCAATAACTAACATCAGAGTCCTGAGTGTCATGCTTCAAAATTCACGGTTTTTCTAGTTCAAAGAATCTAAGCATATGGTATTTCATATTGGATTCAGAAAATCCAACAAAACGCTAGTTTGCAGCCAGCTTTTTAGACTTAAAAGTAATAAACATAATATTCCAGAGAATTCACAGCTCTTCTACATCAGAACTACATCAAAATGGTCTAGTCAGCAGTTTGTACAAGTGCCTCAGGTTTTATAATTAATAATACATGCAAAGAAAAAAATCCTAGAGGCTGTATTATATATTTAAGTGAAATCCTTAATCTCTTTTAAACAGATAGCTATAATAAAATATTGAAGTGTTTTCTAATTTTGTCCTAATTGTCACCACTCTTAGAACTGCCACATCATCTGCCTTCCTCTTCCCTTTTATCAAATGACCCTTCCCCTTTGCAGGTGTTAGGCAGAACCCATTCTGTCATTGTCAGTTAACATGAGGAACACTGGGAACTAACTACCTTACAAAACTGCCTGGAAAATAAAGAATCCTCACTGAACTGTACAACAGTTTAGATGTGATAAACTCCCATTCCTTCACTGATAAATGTTTCTGGTAAACAGCCTTTACCACACCTATTTATGTTTAGGTGTAACAGTAGATGCTAATTAGTTCAATGTAAGAAAGCAATCTCTTATTTAATAAAATGGAGTACTCTGTATTTTTTACTTAGTCTAGAAAATTCATATGCTTTCTCATATTATAGCAAGGCTTTAAAAATATCCTCCCAGTAAAGTGTGTGAAGATGCTGGAAAAGGTAAAGAAAGCTTTGATGTGATACTTTTACTTTAATATGTTTATGACAGTGCCTCCTTGTTTGCTGTAATTTGGTATGTATTACAGTTTGGAGGCTAGGTTAAGGGGCATTATAGTGCTTATAAAATGGAGAAGAGGTTTAAAAAGATACCTGCCAAGAAGCTTCAGACTGAAGGGACCAGTAATAACAGCAAACTACTTAAAGTTAGTTTAAAAAAATAAGTAACCACCAAATGAAAGGAATAAACAAATATCCTGAAAAGGCAAAGTAACAATGCCTTTTCCTGTTTGAATCTGTGTTCCTTTTGAGTTGTATCTCTAGAACAGTATCAAAATAAACTATTTGAGTAGTAAAGGTATATTAGCTCCTTTGTAATGAGTGTTATCAATCCTTGTGTGATTTACTGTCTTTTCTAGAACTGTTTATAAGTAGACTATACTGCATCTATAATTATATATATATACATATATATATTTGTATTAGGGATGGATGTTCTAATTTGTGCTGACTGGGTGTATGGTTGTAGATGACCAAATATTAATTTTAAACCTTTTGTGTTCTAGAATTTACATAGTACATGATGAAGTTAAGGATAAAGCTTTTGAACTAGAGCTAAGCTGGGTTGGTGAAAGTAAGTTATTTTTCTACATTATTTGCTCTTAAGTCATCTGTACTAAACCTAATTTACCATTGGGTGCATTTTTTCTAATTTCAAAAATTGGTAATGACATACATATAGAAAAGTATGCAAATAACAAAATAATTGAATTACCACAACATGTATATACTCATGTAACCACTGGGCTCTCTGGACAACAGCTCCCCAGATAACCCCTCAGGCCTCTCTGAATTCAGTCTTCTACCTTCTCCCATAGGTAGTTTTACCTGTCGTTCAATTTTCTATAAATGGAATTACACAGTATATATTCTTGTATCCCTGAATTTTTCTTCACCGTTCCATTTGTGTAAATGGTGCTATGTATAGTATTTGTTCATTTGCCTTGTTGTACAGTGTTCTGTATCATAACTTATGCATTTCTTCTTCTGGTTGGCTGGGCTCTTTCCAGTGGGTTTTTAAAAACTGTAATGAATAGTGCTGCTGTGGATGTCTTGTGTAATTTTTTTGGTACACATACGTAGCATTTCTGTGGGAAATATATTTAAGAATGGAATTGCTGAGTCATGAAATACGCATAAGTTTAAGTGCAGTAGATATTTTGCCAGTGTGTTCTGACCATTCAGTGCCTTTGTAATACAAAGAAAGCCAGAACAAATTTACCATGTATTTTTGAAGGGGAAGTTTTGCTTAATTGACTAAAGTTGTAAAAGTGTGAATGGCTTATTTACTTTTTTGAAGCATCCATTTACTGAGAAATCAACAATTTTTTTTTTTGCACTTGTTAGCAGTGGTAACTGGATGGAGGCTTTAAGGCTAGCTCTTTAAAAATTAATCATGTTGCACATTCATAAATGCTCAGAATATTAGGATAAGTCATTGCATAACTTGTTCATTTCCATTAAGAGCAAAATTTGGACAGATTTGGTCTTGCATGGAGGAAACACAAAGAAGTGGCATCCAGGGGTGGTGCGTGGTTGGCTTTGTTGAGTGTCTGACTTTTGGTTTTGGCTCAGGTCATGATCCCAGTCAGGGTTGTAGGATTGAGCCCTACATCGGACTCTAATCCGGGAGTGGAGCCTGCTTGAAATTCATTCTTTCTCTCCTGTGCCTCTACCCTACTTGCATGCGTACACACCCACATGCGTGCTTTTAAAAAAAAAAGTTTTTGAGCCAGAGCATCTGGTTGGTATTACTCATAGTACAACTTTAACATTAGATGGATCATGCCTATGGAGTGTATATATATATAGTATTGCAAATCACAATGTAGTCCTCATTTCTAATTCATTTAAATATATGACTTAATTTGCAGTAACTAAAGGAAGACATGAAATTGTTCCAAAAGACATAAGGGAAGAGGCAGAGAAATATGCCAAGGTAAGCTGCAGCATGTGAAAATTGGCTATCGGTATGAAAGTAAGTGTTGAATAATAAAGGAACTTGGTTGATTTCTATTAAATAATACTTGAGGTGAACTGAACTAAGGACCAACATTTTCTAGGTTATCCTCAATGGGGATATGGTTGCCCTGGTTCCAAAAATTTTGCATGTGAAAATATATAAGGGTTTTTCAGGACATTCAATGCTTTCATTCCATGTGTTCTTTCAAGAATATAGTTAATGGACTGTTGGCAGCAAGACAAAATTATCGTTTTCTTTGCTTGGCTATGTTATTCTAAGTCCGTGTTCATTTTCTAGTGATGTGCTTAATTAGATTCAGCTGTTTTAATATTAAAAATTAATTTTAAGCACTGTTTTTCTCAACAGGAATCATTGAAGGAAGAAGATGAATCAGATGATGATAATATGTAACATTTGCTTCAGCATCTATTTTAAATTTCTAATACAGTCCTGTGTAACTCTTTAGCCCTGTGGCTTATTATATACCCATAGACCAATTTTCATTAAATTTTTGTCTTATAATGATTGAAGTTTGATACCTGTGTGACAGAACTGGTGGGAGTAATTAAGTACATATTTATTTACTTGGCATTAAAATGTAGGTTTAGGTTTAGTGAAAAAAATTCCTTAAATTAAAATACCATAAAATGAGACTGGAATCATTAATTCAAAGTTCCATTTCATCACTCACCTAGAATCTAAAGATCACTTATAGCTGGGCTTCTGTGTAGTAAGTCCCTACCAACTCGGTATTATTTGACGCTGTTACTCAGTTTTGTATTTAGTATTAAAATAATTATTGGCCGGCAGCCACTGTTAACCTTGAAGTGTGACCCATAAGAAAGGTTTTAGGTTCAAAAGTGAAAAGTTTTTCCATTGATTGTGGTGAGGAGTGGATTTAAGGATCCAGAAAGTCCCTATTCTGTCACTTTAAAAATTTCTTGATCTGTAAAGTTTAAAGTATCCATATTTTAGGCTAAATAAGAAGTCAGAATATTATCAGTATTGAGGCCTGTAAGAACCACTGTCATAACCTGAATAGTAGTACTCCAAGCAGGAAGAAACACTTTGGAACTCAGGCCAAGTATGCCAGGCCTACACACCCTTTACTGGGTTCATGCCAGTATCACTCCCAACTGTCAGCTTTCCTAAAAAGGTCATCTACTCATTGGAGTTCAGGAGCAGGACACTGTTGGACTTTGAACATCTGTGTAGTTCAGATAGCAAATCATTAGACATGAATAGCTAACTACTATACAAACAACTCAAAACTATTATATTACCACTGCTACTTTCATATAAAATGAGCTGCTACATTTTATTCTATTGTGCTGTGAATTCACATTGGTATAGGGGCACCTGGGCTCAGGTGGTAGAGCATAGGACTCTGGATCTCAGGGCTGGTGGTGAGTTCAAGCCCCATGTTGGGCATACAGAGCTTAAAAAAAAATTCACATTGGTATAGCTAGAGTAGCCCTTTAAAAGAACAGACACTGGTTCTAAATAAACCTAAAGTTGAACAGTGAAGCCATCTAAAAACTTATAGATGGTGTAACATCAGATAACTCTAAAATTGTAGAAGCAGATACACCTACTTCAGCTATTATGAGACAGTTGACTTTCACACATATTGTATATAGGATTAATAATCTAGGTTCAACTGTGGGAGGCACTTTGTAACTGAACCACTGAAATATAATTAGCCTCTTGGGGGTGGGGGCGAAGCTGGTACATTTTACTTTAAGACTACAAATTTATTTTCAGAAAAGATCCAGTACCTTATTTACTGTAAACTTTCTTGATATTGGCACCTGAAAAGAGAAATCAAAAATGTTTTAAAGAATAAAGGTTTAATCTAAGTCTAGAGATTATAAAGTATTTTAAAGAATTAAATTTTAGAGATGACAATATATTTAGGCTGTTAAAGCACTTATCTGATTAAGACTATCCATTTGCTTCTATTTCCATCATTCATAAAGAGACCTGAAAAAATGAATCAGAAAAATCAGTTGTAGGTCATCAATATGTTTTACTTATCAAGATTATAAATTAATGTTTTTTTCTCATTTTGTAAAAATACCCACTTACTCAAATGCCATTAAACTAGAGAAAATCCACAAATGAAAATCAAGTCTTGGGCACACGCACCTCAATGTTTGTATTTATAGCAGCACTGTCAACAATAGCCAAATTACAGAAAGAGCCCAAATGGTGACACTGACTGATGAATGGATAAAGATGTGGGATGTATGTGTATGTATACAATATTCCTTGGTGATCAAAAAGAATTGAGATCTTGCCACTTGCAACAATGTAGATGGAACCTAGAGTGTATTATGCTAAAAGAAATAAGTCAGAGAAAGAGAAATCCATGATTTAACTCCTACGGGGAATTTAAGAAACACAACAGATGAACACAGGGGAAGGGAAGGAAAAATAAGACAAAAACAGGGAGGCAAACCTTAGGAGACTCTTAAATACAGAGCACACACACACACAGGTTTGGTGGAGGGGTACTGAGCATTCAGGAGGGCATTTGTTGGGATGAGCACTGGCTGTTCTATGTAAATGATGAATCACTAAATATACTCCTGAAATCATTATTACACTGTATGTTAACTTGGACTTAAATAAAAAGTTTTAGGAATGTGAATATCATCAGCTGTTGCACTGTAAGTATAATTTAATACAGTAAGATTAAATACCTTTTAATAAAAAAATCAAGTCTTATGTAGAGCACTCAAATATTGTTTCTCTAAATTCTGAATTCCTTTTGGAAATGGAACCGAAATCGATTATATTTTACTTTCCTGCACTCTACCATGTCCACATTGTATTTGCCATGCTTGGGCTATTTATTAGTGGTTTTCCTAAGGACTTCCACCACCTGCCAAAGAAAGCCTTCTAAAGTGATTGTCAGATTTCTCCCTCTCGGCTCTTTTAGACGTGTCCTATAAAAGTTGTCAAACTATTTTCTTTTTGAAAAAAGAATTCCAAAACTGAAATGAGTATGAGTGCAGCTACTCCTAACCCCAACCAAGTAAAGCTTTTTATTCTACCACTGCTCTTGTGTATTCATCTATTATGGTGTCCACTTTTTTTATTTTTTATTTTTTTTAATGTTTTATTTATTTCTAGGAGAGAGAGAGAGAGAGAGACAGCTTGAGCAGGGGAGGGTCAGAGAGAGAGGGAGACACAGACTCTGAAATAGCTCCAGGCTCCGAGCTGGCAGTCAGCACAGAGCCCGACGCGGGGCTCGAACCCACGAACCACGAGATCATGACCTAAGCGAAAGTTGGACGCTTTAACCGACTAAGCCACCCAGGCGCCTCTATGGTGTCCACTTTAATAAATTGTGTACCTCCCCACCATCCCAGCCCATGGGAGGTGTTCAAGAAATCCTGTCTTTGTATCTCCACTGGGTGTGAGCAACAACAAGCAGGCATTCAAATGCTAATGATACATTTTTTTTTTGAGCATTTGAATTATTTTTATTAGAAGATTATACTTGTGTATCTCTATAGAAAGTACAGGTTTATTTAAAGTTTACCTTCAATGCCAGATTGTTCTGCATAATATTACATTACATAACATTGGAAACAATGGGTACTTCAAAAATTACCTGTTTAGATTTAACTAGCATTTACTGAACATCTACCAAGAATCAAATGCCTTCACTTCTTTGGTCTCATTTAATCTGACCTAAAGAAACATATTAAAAAATTGAAATAATACGGGGCGCCTGGGTGGCTTAGTCGGTTAAGCGTCCGACTTTCGCTTGGGTCATGATCTCGCGGTTTGTGGGTTCGAGCCCCGCGTCGGGCTCTGTGCTGACTGCCAGCTCAGAGCCTGGAGCCTGTTTCAGAGTCTGTCTCTGCCTCTCTCTCTGACCCTCCCCTGCTCATGCTGTCTCTCTCTCCTAGAAATAAATAAAACATTAAAAAAATTTTTAAAAATAAAAAAAATTTAAAAAAATTGAAATAATTCATAATAGTTAACTGCAGAATAAAGCATACTATTTAAAAACACCTGATCACAACTGTATCCATCAGGGGTTTCTAAAATTAAGATGAGCATGGTTTATGATTTGGAAAGATCTGGGAAACCTAAACTCAGAAAATACATACTCTCTGGGATTAATTTTTCTTTACTGGAAGCACCAATTTTCTTGATAAAAAAAATTTTTCTTGATAAAAGATCTTCCTCTCTGCTACCACTAATCACAACAGCTTCAGAATAAGAAACTAACATTGTAACTAAAACCAGGACAGCAGATGATAAGCTAAAGTAGGTTTGAAACTGGCTTTGTCAATTAATAATTGTATCACCTTGGGCAAGTTACTTAATTTCCTCATCTATAAGAATTATGTACCATTTAAAATGGCATCAAAAACAGGAATCCTTAGGTATAAACTTTAAACTATGTAAAAGTTTATATTGAAAATTATAAAACATTGGTGACACTGACAATGAATTACATACACTGATCAGAAGAAGACTTAATATTGTCTATTCTCCCTCACCTGATTTATAGATTCAATGAAAAACTCAAATTTTCAAGAGGTCTTTTTTGGAGGGGTGGTAGGAAATCAAGTGGCTTCTAAAATTTATACAGGAAAAGGAATTAGAATAGCCAAAGCAATTCTGAATTAGGTTAGAAGGCCAACACGACCTGATCTGAAGGCTTAATATAAAGTTCATGTAAAAGACATTATTAGTGGAACAGAATGGAATCTTAAGAGACTCACAAATATGGTCAACTGACAAAAGTGAAAAGGTAAAGTAAATGAGGTTTCCCGCGTAGTGCTGGAACTGGAGAGTTATATGCAAAAACACACCAGAAACCAAGTCCTGCCTTGTACCAGATGCGTAAGTCAAAGTGACCATGTATCAAAATGTACCTCAACTAAAACTTTCGAGGAAGAAAACAAGAACTCGGAGACTGGTTTAAAAAAAGTTCTTAGATACCATACCATGAGGCATAAATGAAAACTGATGAACTCAATTTCACCAAAATTAAAAGCTGCTCTCCTCAAAACACTAAGAGAATGAAAAAACAAACTCTTAAGGGGAAAATATTTGCAAACCATGTATCTGACGATGGATGTGTATTCAGAATGTATAAAGAACTCTCAAAATTCAACAGTTAAGAAAACAACCCAGTTTTTAAAAATAGACAAAAGATTTGAAGAAGGGGGAAGATTAATTGTGATAAACAAAGAAAATCTCAGACAGTTTCCTGGAGATCTGGTGGATGAACTCTCCAATCAGTGAATTTAAGAGAAAAACTATGGATGGCAATAATTACCAGGAAAAAACTTCTGATATGTCAATAACTGAAACAAAAAGGCTAGCTGATAGAAGATTATGAGGAACAGAAGCTAGACGATGGTGGGAATTGCAATGTAGTAGATGAAGTTGTTTCTCCATCTGGTTCAAAGAACACATGCCTAAGAATCCTCCACAGATTTGAATTCACAAAGTCTGAAGTGAGGCCCAGGGTTTGTATTTTGAACAAGTATCTGGTGTGATGCTTATGAATACGTTAAAATTTGAGAATCACTGATTTAGACACAGGTTAGCAAAAGGAGAACAGACACAGTTAAAGGGTTTAAAGAGAGGAGATTTTTGTTACAGAGCAGAATGGGAGGATGAAGCTATAGGGCATAACAGTTACTGAAGAAACTTTTTTTCCACTGGATTTTTAAAGAAATACATGTATCAGAAATAGAAATATATACCTTGATGCTGAAAAGGCAAGTTTCTGGTAGAAACTTTATAGTAGATGGTTTCAAATATCTTATGACTCGGCATCAGGTTTCTGAACATTTCCAATATAAGGGTGGATAAAGAGCATAGGAGCTCAAGCATTAAACAGCATCTTTCATATTTTACTGATGCATCAAGAAAGAAATGTAGCTGACTTAAGGCAGACCAGGTTAATTTGGTCAGAAAATTTCATAGAACTTGGTCCCACCAAAAAAAAAAAAAAAACTTGGTCCCAACACTGCAAAAAAACCTTAATACAAGATTCCCTTACCGGCGATAGGAGGGGATTCAGGTTTACAATGAATATATGTTCCACTAACACATTCTATTAACACCCAATTAAAAGTTCATAAGATAAAAAAGAGGTAATTCATAATGTATAACTAAATGTTCTACTTACTATTTTGTTGCAAAAAAAGTAACTCCCCCCAAACATATTCAATATTCACAATGCAGCCAATTTCTATTTGAATCACCATTTGACTTTTAACCTGTCCCTACTGAAAAAGGAGTAAATGTGTGGCTGAATGAAGTTTTTACGTGTTTCTAGAGGAAAAGTCTACTAGAACATAGATCCTTCCTTCACAGGCAATATAATGATTCATTCAGTAACTGAAACACATTGGACATGGAAAGCCTAAAGGCAGCCACAATGTTGGCAAGTCATGCACTAATCATTTCTGACAACAGAAAGTTTCTTTTCCTTCCTGGTAACCGTGTTTCAGGACATGAAGCCAAATGAAGCTTTCTGACATATGACTTCACTTGTAGATATGATGTGCCACCCCCATCCCCCATCTAGATATTTGCACAGCTTCCAAACTAAAAATTCAGGAGAGTCGTTTTAAACATAAACTCAGGCTTGACTACTTTAAATCCATTCTTTTCCCTAAATGGAAATCTGACAAAACAGGAAGTACGTGGCAGTGTATAGGAGCAAGCTCTGTGGCTTACCTACTTACTGGTAACAGACTAGTTTCTCGTGACTGTGTAATAAAATGCAGAACTTCACATTTGAGAAGAAAACAGACAAAAATTTGCCTTGGTTACCAAAGTTCCCTTGGCAATTTAGAGGTCCTAAAGACAGTATCACACAGTACATAAAGGATTAAGAAATGAGAAGATGGCTTTTATTTTTGTTACGTTCTTTCATATAAAAAACCCCCTCTATGTGCTGTCTGACCAAGATCTAAGCCACCAAAATTATACAAACACTGGAGGCAGTTTTAGGACTGCACATAAAATGAAGAAACAAATATTTAAAAAAAAAAAAAAGCTTGTTTAGTTTGAGGGAACCAACTTGGGAGAAGAAATTTTTATGTTTCCATAGGATTTAAGGTAGCCCTAAATACAAATAAATATAAATCCCTAAGAGGGCCATTAAGTTGAGCAGACTCAAGACCACACTACCAAACATACTATTAACCAGCAAAAAGAAAATGAAACCAACTACCCCTCCTGCCCCCATACCCTAGAAATGACGTCTTTCAGCTGCTCCCCACCCCACCCCAATTCCACTGTTGTTCAACTAGAAGCATTTCCAGGTAACAACTTGTACCTTAACTTTGAAGCTATCACACTTAAAGAGTACAGCAGTGTATCAAAGGGCATAGTAACAGTTTAACACATGATATAAGGGATTATTATCTAGTCCATTCTTCCCACCCAAAAAGCAGGTTGAGATCCACAGTAAGTCGTGGAATCAATTTTGTCAGTACTAACAGACTTTAAAAAAACGTACAAGAGAAAATATTGGAGTACACTGTACTTTGTTTTGTGTGTGGGCAGTACATATACACACACAAAATAGAAACTTCACTATAATGACATTAATCAGTGATCTTCCTTAGCTATTATTTCAAATACCTGTTTTACCAATGAAAGCAATTAGAATGCCTGTTAACTAAAACAGTAGGTAGGACATTAAAGCTTTGTCAGAATTTGATCCTGTGGGATAGGAACAGCAGCAACTTCCTGAAGTGCTAAAAGTATTGAGTCAATGCCTCATGGGTTGTTAAATATCAATCAGTTTTCCTTTCAGACACAGATACTAGAAGTGTGCTTAGGAATTCTTATTTGAAAAATATGGTGCTGGATTTAAGTATACTAAGAGCTGTAAATACCTAGCCCCGTGCGCTGTATCTCTAAAAGCAGACACTCATGCAGAGTAATCTATCCCAGGTCACAACCAATGAGAACATGCTTATGATTAGAACATAGAATATACAGTTTTCAAATCGAATGTTCTTATATTAAGATGCTTATTCAATCCAACATTCCACTGAACTATTGCAGGAATTCTGAGAATTTTTGAGCTAAGAGTAACATAATTGCCACTTTAGCTTCATGAATGCCTGATATGAGCCTGATATTTTAACTTACCTCATTTCCCACCATTCCCATTTCTTCTAAAGCTAGAGGCCAAGACCCTATCAACATTACAGTAACCAAAGATCAGTGTCCTTCTGAAATACCTCACCAGCTTCTATTCTCTGATTACAGCTACTTTCATGCCCAGGGGCATAATGGTGATAAGAAAAATGTATTTGTAAAGTGAGATGACTGATTGAGCCTGGTGGTTTGTACATTGTTATTGGCAGCAGATGTACTCCTGGTCCTGGCCAAACTTTTCATAAATTTGGACCACGGGAAGATTGGTGGGTGGGCACATCTATGAAAAATCAACAACAGCAGTAGCAGCAACAACACCACCACCCCAGTCCCTCTGGTGGTTAATTAGATATACTACCTTTTAAAAACTGGCATGAAAACATTCCAGTGAAGATTCTTGACCTGTGGATAATCCCAACAGTGCTCTGCTCCCTACACTGAATCTGACTCAATTCCTAAAACCTCAAGTGATCTCATTTTAAGAAACTGACCAGGCAAGAGGCTCCTAGTGTACAAACACTGACAAAGCACATTATTTTCTTTATAAATTAAAAAAAAAAATTTTTTTTTAATGTTTTTTATTTATTTCTAGGAGAGAGAGAGAGAGACAGCGTGAGCAGGGGAGGGTCAGAGAGAGAGGGAGTCACAGACTGAAACGGGCTCCAGGCTCTGAGCTGGCAGTCAGCACAGAGCCCGACGCGGGGCCCGAACCCACGAACCGCGAGATCGTGACCTAAGCGAAAGTCGGACGCTTAACCGACTAAGCCACCCAGGCGCCCCTGACAAAGCACATTTTTACTGGCATGCATTTGTCCGTTAAGTGTCACCTCTTAGCTTGCTGTATGTTTTACACACTTCCACTCCATACATAAATGAGTGCCTCCTAAGTGTCAATGCTTATGACAGGTTCTAAACTTACAAAGGTGGATAAGGTAGAGTTCTCTGTCTATAAGAATGTCCTAATTTAGTGAAGAACATGTAAGTGAATAAGAAGCTAAAATGTAATATAGAAAACAACAGAAATCATATTAAGAGGAAATACATGAAATTCACAGGGGCAGATAACCTAAAGAGGTATCAAGGAAAATTTCACTCAATAAGTAGTGTTTGTAGGGTGCCCGGGTGCCCAAATTGGTTGAGCATATGACTCTTGATTAGCAGTTCAGGTTATGATCCTAGGGTCGTGGGATCAAGCCCTTGGTTGGGCTCCATGAGCATGGGATGGGTCTTGCTTAGGATTCTCTCTGCCACATGCACTCTTTCTCTCTCTCTAAAAAAAATCAGTGTTTGAATATGTGGTGATAGGGGAACGTTCTAGATTGTGGGGAAAATATGAATAAAAACAAAGAACATGGAAAACAGAGTTTGCCTAAGGGAGTCATGACAGTTTTAGTGTGACTGTAGCAAATTAAAGAGAGACTGATATGACATTCAGCAAGGTCTAGAATGGGAGGCAAAGAGTCAAGGTGCTTTACTTCTATGTAGAAACATAACGTACTGTTTTAAAAGCTGCTGGAATGACAGATTCTACGTAACAGCATTATACGTACTAACATCACCTAATATCTGAAGGCTTCCTAAATACTGGCATTGTTCTAAGCAGTTTACATGTACTAACTCATTTAATACTAAACTGTCAGGGCAGCTCTAGTCATATTCTCCCTAGTACACAGATGGGGCACAGAAATTAACAAATGTGCTCTAGGGGCACCTGGGTGGCTCAGTCGTTAAGTGTCTGACTTTGCCTCAGGTCATGATCTCACAGTTCGAGGGTTTGAGCCCCGTGTCGGGCTCTGTGCTGAGAGCTAGCTCAGAGACTGGAGTCTGTTTCAGATTGAGTCTCCCTCTCTCTCTGACCCTCCCCTGCTCTTGCTATCTCTCTCTCTTTCAGAAATAAATAAAAAACATTAAAAAAATTAAAAAAAAAAAAAGAAAAAAGAAATGTGCTCTAAACAACCCCTCTCACAAAACGCCTGGCCACACCTACACATTCTAATGCTCAAAGTATCTTCTTTGTTATCCCTAAACTACTTTAATTTTTTAAAAACATTTACTCATTTCTGAGAGACAGAGGATGAGTGGGGGAGGGGCAGAGAGAGTGAGACAAAGAATCAGAAGCAGACTCCAGGCTCTGAGCTGTTAGCACAGAGTCTGATGTGGGGCTTGAACTCACGGACTGCGCAAGATCATGACCTGAGTTGAAGTCGGATGCTTAACCAACTGAGCCATCCAGGTGCCCCTCCCTAAACTACTTTTTTTTTTATGTTTTTTTCTTCAATGTTTTATTTATTTCTAGGGGAGAGAGAGAGAGAGAGAAACAGCGTGAGCAGCGGAGGGTCAGAGAGAGGGAGTCATAGACTGAAACAGGCTCCAGGCTCTGAGTTGGCAGTCAGCACAGAGCCCGACGCGGGGCTCGAACCCACGAACCGCGAGATCATGACCTAAGCGAAAGTCGGACGCTTAACCGACTAAGCCACTCAGGCTCCCCTTAAACTACTTTTAAAAGCTATCATTCTAGAGGACTCATGGGTGTGGGGGGAAGGGGGGAGATGGGCATAGAGCAGGGCACCTGTGGGGATGAGCACCAGGTGTTATATGGAAACCAACGTGACAATAAACTATTTGTAAAAAAAAAAAAAGAAAAAAAGAAAAAAAGAAAAAAAAAGCTATCATTCGAATGGGAACATGGAGAAGACCTAAATCCTATGTAAGTAGCTCCAAACAGTTAATCTTTGAAAAATAAAAGATACTAAAGTTAAGGGATTAATAAAAGGCAATGAAAACATACATAAAACCACATATTCATTACAAATTAAAAATGCTAAAAACTTATGTACAAAGGTTTCTGAATGTATTACTTTTTCTTCCATCTGTAAAAAGATTGTCTTGTAACTCAAAGATAGCAATATGATGGGAAAGTTTTTTTTTTTTATGTTTTATTTCCAGGAGAGAGAGAGAGAGACAGCGTGAGCAGGGGAGGGTCAGAAAGAAAGGGAGTCACATACTGAAACAGGCTCCAGGCTCTGAGCTGGCAGTCAGCACAGAGCCCGACGCGGGGCTCGAACCCACGAACCGCGAGATCATGACCTAAGCGAAAGTCGGACGCTTAACCGACTAAGCCATCCAGGCGCCCCGATGGGAAAGTTTTAAATACCTAATTATGTAAATGAGACCAAAGACAGCCTTTTTAAATTTTTAACTTTATTTATTTTTATTAAGGGGGGAGTGTGGGAGGGACAGAGAGAGAATCCCAAGCAGGCTCCCTGCTCTCAGCATAGAGTTTAGAGTGGAGTCCAATACACGATCGTGAGATCACGACTGGAAACAAAATCAAGGGTCTGATGCTTAACCCAACTAAGCTACCCAGCACCCTTAAGAGAATCTTGATGTATATAATAAAGTGGCTCAAATTTTATAACCTCATATATTATCCCAAATGGATTAAGTTCTATGAAGACCGATTAGAAAGGCAAATCAAAAAGAAAAAGAGAAAAAATGTAATATTGTGATTGATACTGAACTATTACTTTAAAAAAAAAAAAAGCTTCTTCTTCTTTTTTTTTAAATGTTTTATTTATTTCCAGGAGACAGAGAGAGACAGCGTGAGCAGGGGAGGGTCAGAGAGAGAGGGAGTCACAAACTGAAACAGGCTCCAGGCTCTGAGCTGGCAGTCAGCACAGAGCCCGACGCGGGGCTCGAACCCACGAACCGCGAGATCATGACCTAAGCGAAAGTCGGATGCTCAGCCGACTAAGCCACCCGGGCGCCCCAAAAGCTTCTTTTTTCTAAAACAAAATAATAATTTTTTCCTTGCTAAGTTGCAGAAAACTTAACATTTCTTAAAGCCCTAAGAACAAAGGGCAAGGACACCAAGGGAGAATAACTTCCTCTTGAAGAACACTAAAAAATTAGCCTAGTCCATGTTTTGATATATCTAATTGTTAAAAACCCTTCCTTACACTGAGCACTTTAATTTCATTTGTTGAAGTAAAAGTGGTTTCCAAAAACAAGATAATTAACATCTTTACTTAGATTTTAGGTATTTAAAGAATCTTGGCTAAATATTTATGTTCCACACACCTGTTACCTCTATTTTGTTAAAATTAAAAGAAAACACACAAAATTTAGTCCACTGATAAAAGAGGAAGGAAAAATATTTCACCCCATATATTTGAACAATTTAACGGGTGCCAGGGTGGCTCAGTTGGGTAAGTAACTGACTCTTGATTTCGACTCAGGTCATGATCTCAGTTTGTGAGATCGAGCCCCAAGTCAGGCTCTGTGCTGACAGCATGGAGCCTGCCTGGATTCTCTCTCCCTCTCCCCAGATCTCTCTCGAAACAAATGAATAAACGTTAAAAAAATTTTTAAAGCAAACATGTATTTTTGTAAGATGCTACCTTAAAGCTATTTTTTTCAATAATAAAGAACTGACTTCTCCTTAAATACTCTCTACACCCAATATGTGGCTCAAACTCAACCCTCCAAGATTAAGAGTCACATGCTCTTCTAACTGAGCCAGCTAAGTTGTACTTTAAAAATCAGAAATAAGAAAGCCTTAATGGGGTGCCTGGGTGGCTCAGTGGTTAAGTGTCTGGCTCTTGACTTTGGTTGGGGTCACGATCTCACAGTTCCAGTTCATGAGTTTGAGCCCAACATTAGGCTCCATGCTGATAACATGGAGCCTATTTGGGAATCTTTCTTTCCCCATCTCTCTACCTCTCCCCCACTCAAGCTCATGTTCTTTCAAAACAAATAAACTAAGAAAGAAGGAAAAAGGAAAAAAAAACTCAACAAAACCACTAAAATCTAATAGAAGAATGTAATTAGAAATCAAAATATAGAAAACAATATAAGGTCTGGCATATGCCTTGTCCCAATTATGGACTTCATAGGCACTTTGATAAAAGAATAAATGCTTACCAGACATTTCAAGCTCCAACTAGCATGTTTAAAACTGATTTCATTTTCCTTACTCATCAGTGGCTTTTTCCAACCTACAAAATTTGTTAACATTATGAACTATCTGCTGTTCTTTAAAATCTTGAGTGTTTTGTTTTCTTCCTTACTGTTATAATAAAGTAGAGATCAAATACCGTCAAGTCTTTTTTCCCCTCACAATCTCTTGCTCACTTATCCCCCCGCCCCCCTCTAGTTTCCTGCAGGCAGGCGTACTGCAACAGTATCTTAACTTTCTCCCTACTTCCAATTCCTGTGTCATTTCTTCAGTCACATTGGACACTGTTTCCAAATGATCTCCCAATAGTACATTTTATGTACATTATACCCCTCTGTGCCTATTCAAAAACTTGCCACAAAAATAACTAAAATTAAAAAGAAATCTATAAGGAAAAATATCTTGTAGCCACTAAATATTACTTAAAAACTCACTGAATTAAAAAATAAAAAAACAAGACTCATACGTAGAGATCTTAAAGAGAGAACCTCTCTAAGAATCAGTAAGTGAAATTACAAAAAAAGGTCTCAATTCACTAGTTAACAACAAAAATATACAAGGAAAAGGAGTGCTCAACATATTTTGCACTTATGAAATTAGCAAAAATGAGTATAATTATACCCTACCCAATGCAGGTAGTGGGTAATGCATGGGGAGGGTGACCATCAATCCTGAAAGAATGGTGCAAAACACTGAAAATACTGTATGCACACAGATGATAAATGTAGCATAATACTTAAAAGCCAGAAACCTAAATGGTCAAGAAATACAAAAATGAAGCTGAAGACAAAGCAGTTTGACTGACTACTTACACATCAAAATTATAACAGGGACTGTGTGGTCATACTGAATACTTACTACAATGTTAAAAAAAAAAAGAAAAAGAAAATAAAGAAAAAACATGCATAAAGACAAGAATATTTTAAAAATCTACTGTTGGGGGGGGGGTGCCTGCGTCACTCAGTTGGTTAAGTGTCTGACTTTGGCTAAGATCATATCTCAAGGTTTCTGAATTTGAACCTCGTGTCAGTTCTGTGCTACTGGTGTAGAGCCTGCCTGGGATTCTATTTCCTCTCTCTCTGCCCAGCCCCCTTGCCCTTTCTTGCTCTCTCTCAAAATAAACATAAAAAAAGCAAAACAAAACAAAACTAATGTGGGGCGGCTGGGAGGCTCAGCTGGTTGAGCGTCTGACTTCGGCTCATGTCATGATCTCATGGTTTGTGGGTTTGAGCGCCTGCATTGGGCTCTGTGCTGAATGTTTGCTCAGAGCTTTGAGCCTGCTTCAGATTCTGGCTCCCCCTCTCTCTGCCCCTCCAGTGCTCACGTTCTGTCTCACTCTGTCTCTCAAAAATAAATAAATGTAAAACAAAACAAAACAAAACAAAAAAACTAATGTTATTAGAGTGGGATTAAAAGTGATGGGTTTGTTTAGTTCCACTGTGATTTGTTAGAATCTGAGAATAAAACAAAACGACCTTTATTGTCTGCTCACATCGCAGCTTTCAAAGCCCTCTAGCGGTTCCCAAACCTGTATAGAGGACAAGCACCCCATATAAGTGATGTGAAGCTAATTCCAGAAATGTTGACAAGTTGGCCTCATGCAATTTTCCCAATGCAATCTTTAGTCACTCGTTCTCTCTACAATGGTTTACTCACTTCTCCAAACGTAACTTTATCTAATTACGTTCTCAGTCACAACTTTCTCTCCACTAAGAAAATCAGAGATCTTCCTTTCTTCTCATTTTACAAATTCTATCTCACTATCCCTGAAAGCTTTCAATGATCAACTAAACAAACTTCATTCTGCATTATATAACAATTTGGCTTTTAAAAAACAATTAAATCTCGTTATATACTGAACTTTGATAAATCTATTATTCTTGCAACCCATGATTTAAATCTTTATGTTCTTTCTTTTATTAATAGTAAGCTCCTTTAGCACAGATCCTTGCCATGTACGAACATAAACAGATCCCTAGATCAGCTTGTATGCAAATCCTAAAATAAGCTATCACTCTAGTCTGAACTATGGCTGAAAAAAACCCAGTAGTCTATGCCTCCACACGGCCATAAAATCAGCAGTGACTACCAATAGGGCAAAAGACCACACAGGGATTGCAAAGATAGCTTTGTTACAAATAAGCAAATTTATATATAACTTTCCAAAAAATAACAAACCATTAGGAGAGCAGATATGTTAACACAGCAATCAATCTGTTCTACTTCTCAACAAAGACATTTATAGAAACTGTATGGTGGAACAAATTCTATCATTTTTCAGGATATACATATATGTAACATACATATATAAACTATTAACAGCTGTTCTTAATTACTAAATAAAAGGTAAATAAAACTGCCTACCAAAAACAGAATTTTCAACAGTAGATGCAGGTCTTTTGAAACTGGAACATGTTCCTTCATCTTCCCATAAAATGAGGTTTATTCTAAAAGACAAAGACTTCTTTTAGTTTTGAGTATGCCACAGTTTGCAGAACATAGGCTATTTTATAATCTCCTTAAAAAACAAAAATTTCACTTCTAAACAATTTTGCTGATGAGATCTCTGTCACCTATTTTAACACAGGCTCAAAAAAAATCGTATGTTAATAGTGTTCTGTGATTAAAAATCCAGAAATGCGAACCACATAAACGGGTAAACAAATCCATAGGAAATGTTCTAATTTGGGGATTTCTTTTTTTTTTAACTATTTTTTTTTTATTATTTTTATTTATTTCTGGGGGGAGAGAGAGAGACAGCATGAGCAGGGGAGGGTCAGAGAGAGAGGGAGAGACAGACTCTGAAACAGGCTCCCGGCTCTGAGCTGGCAGTCAGCATAGAGCCAGACGCGGGGCTCGAACCCACGAACCGCGAGATCAGGACCTAAGAGAAAGTCGGACGCTTAACCGACTAAGCCACCCAGGTGCCCCTAATTTGGGGATTTCAGTGTAAAATACTACCTCAAGAAGCTAATGTTAAAACCTCATTTGAAGCTTTGACTAAATAAATAAAACATTATGCTTTCAAAATAGCTTTTCATCACAGAAACCCCATTAAAAATTTTCATGATTCTGTATTTATAGGAAACATTATTCCAATAGTTTGGATTCAATGGTTACAGAAAACAAATCAATCATAATTAATTTTCCTTATTAATATCTACGAGATGGTTTAATGACTGTTCAGTTAATATTCATCTACGGTCACCTTCCATTAAGAAATCATAAAATCCTCAAAATTCTTAAAGGGCTCTATAAATCTACACTGTATTAGCAATTACAAATCAATTCAATATTAGAACTATATGGAACATTAAAAAAAATCTGAACGCTAAAACAGAATCTTTGGGACATTTCAAGTACTTAGAAGAGTATTACTGTTAAAGAAAACACTAAACTGATTTCACATATTCTACAAAAGCGCATCAGGTTCATAAGAAATACTGACAGAGCACCTATCATGTATCAGGTAGAAAAACATAACAGTGATTAGAACCTCAATTGCTTCTTGCTGGGAGTGAGTCTCAAACTGGGGAACAGCCTAAGAACTGCAAAACGAATGTGATGGGAGACATACAAAGTACGGTGAGGGTATAAAAGCACCAAGAGAATGCACATAAAGATGGAAAACTTTAAGGAAGGCTTCAAGGAAACATAAAATTATACCATAAAAACAGTAGTTTTTAGTATCCTCTAAATGTCACTTCTGTGCAGCAAAATGTTAAACTACACAAATGCCTACCTATTTGAGAGTGAAAAATAAGTTAGTTTTAAATATTACTTGTAAGGTCCCATAAAAATTCTTTTTCTTTTTAATGTTTTATTTATTTCTGAGAGACAGCATGAACAGGGGAGGGTCAGAGAGAGAGGTAGATACAGAATCTGAAGCAGGCGCCAGATTCTGAGCTGGCTGTCAGCACAGACAGAGCCCATCGTGAGGCTCAAACCCACAAACCGTGAGATCATGACCTGAGCCGAAGTTGGACGCCTACCCGACTGAGCCACCCAGGCGCCCCAAGTAAACAAAAATTCTTAAACTCATTTAAAAATTTTTAATTCTACTGAATAATGACACCCAATAGAGAAAATTAAAAAATAAAGTGAAAAAAAAAAAACCCCACAACAAAACAAATTGGGGATAAAATTAAAAGAAAAAGGACAACAAAAAAATGTGAGTACAGTAAAAGCAAACAAAGCTTTCTGATGGGCAGCTATACAAAGCCTTAAATGTAGAATTCTTTTAGCCTTATATTTCCATTTCTAGGAATTTATTCCAAATAACCAGGAATGTAAAGAAAAATCTAGATGCCTACACATTTTAGCCACAGACATCAATTCTCTGGCAAAATCTTCTCTTAAACATGCACGAGGCTATCACTGTTATTATAGAAAAATTAAGGTATCACCAAATTATATAAATTATAGTACATCTATCCTATAGAAGACTATGCAACCATGAAAAGTGCCTTATGGGCAAAATATTTCCCATGTTCCTAGTGTTTTCTGTTAAGAAAAAAAATGAGTGACAAAATGAGCACGACTGAAGTGACCTTTACTTTATAAAACAAACTGATTAAAAAAGAAAGACCCCTCTATTACACATAACTGCAACATAAACTATAACTGCCTTTTGGTGGAAAAAATAGAAGAGACTGGTCTTTTCTTCTTTGGACTTTCTAGTAATTTCCAACTGCCCACTGACATGCATTATTTGGAACAGACAGCAAGTTTTAAGTTGGGTAGTTGAATTATAGGTGATTACCCCTTGGGAAGTACAGCAGTATTGTTTTATAATATTCTTAAGGGAAAAAAAATCACTTCTAAATTTTAAAATAGGGGAAAAAATCATGAAGATTTTCCTATTATTCTATAAAAATATTAAATACTTAAAAATCCATAAATGGGAACTAAACAAATGGGTAAATTCATAAATATGTGCTAAATTTGAGATTTCATTTTATAATATCACATCAGGAAGCTAACTTGAACCCCTGTCAAAGCAAACGTCTTTCAACCACCATTCTTCCGTTTTGGATTTATGGCTCTATTGGTACAGCACTAGACTGTAAAGCTTTTCCAGACAGTCTACAATTCTAAAGATTTTTACAGACATTAAAACTTACCTCAGTAATACTTTAGGATATTTAACCGAGATCGTTTTCTTCAGACCAACTGCCAAAAAAAATCCACAATAAATTATTAAATCATACAACCATTTTCTTGGCTGGATCCCCAGCAATACAACAATAAGGTTCAAAACAGGGGTATTACGAGACTTAAGTTTAACTTTTTTTTAGGTTTGCTTTTATTCATTTGTGGAGAGAGCGAGCTCAAGTAGGGAAGGTACCCACACCCACACCCACACACACACCATGACCTGAGCGGAAATGAAGAGTCGGAGGCTTAACCTCCCAGGCGCCCCTAACGAGAATAAGTTTAAACAGCTATCCAGACCAGTATGATTAGGTCACTCAAACAGCTACACTCCATCTTAATAAGGAATTTCGAGAAAAATCACTGCAACGAATAAAAATTTTAGTTAGGTATTGATTTTGAGTAAACGTAGTCAACGTACATGATCGACGGTATTTCACCTTTTCTTATTTTATTCTTTACAACAACTTGTCAATTAACGCTCCATTTAATGTGTTTTGTTTAATAGAACACAAAGATTCTAACAGAAGAAAATCAATGGCTGCGCTAAACAAAGTCCTACCAGGGAGGTCTTCTTATTTAGAGTGTTTTCAGTCGCTACAAAACCACTAATCTTGCCTTTCAGAAAAGTAGCAGAGGCTTCGTGCTAAGCGGCAACGCCGCCTGTCTAAGGTTAGAGTAGCAGGGTCTGGGCCAGCGGGAGGATTGGACAACCCGCTGCTCTCTGCAGTTTCCTCAATGCCTGATCGCGTGAGATGCGCGCGGAAACCTCTCTCCCGACGCGGATGGGTCTAAGAAACTCGCCTTCCCCGTGTTAACTAACGAGGCGCCCACCGTGCTGGCACTTGGTAGAGAATATGACAAGTTCCCGAAACGCACTTCCGAAGGGAGGAAAAACTGATCGGAGATGAGAATCCTGAAAACCTCTCGACCTGAGCGCCAAGGATCAGCCTGGTGAAAGAGACGTGCACGTCCCCTCCGCCCCTTTCTCTCGCGCGGCGGGAGAGGAAGCCTCGCCCCCTTTCGTCCCGCCCCCTGCTCCCCACCCCGCCGCTGGGAGAACTTACTTGGCCATGGCCGCCTCGCGGCCCGTCCACTTCCGGTGCCGGTGCCGTTAAAGCTGCGCCATCCCCCAGTCACTCGGACAGCCGCAGCTTCCAACCGACCTTTTGACAGGTTCGCGACTTCTCCGACCTTCACTAGGTGCTGTCCTAGAGTGAACGGTGGATAGGTGCCGCACTAAAATGAACCTACAGGATACAGAGCCGGCTGTCGTCTCGCCAAAAGCATAAAATGCGGTAGAGCTGCGACCACCGCCGCTCAGACAAAATGGCGCCGAGAAGCCAGTTTAGCGCAGGCGCCTTGGAAAGACCCTGCCCCGCCCCCGTGCAAATCCTGGCCGCAGCTCCGGGTTCGGTTTCCATGGGACACTTCGCCGCCAATCCTCGTGCCGAACTGCTCTTCCTGACCCCTCAATTTACCAATCAGTGCTCAGTCATGCACATCCGGAGTCGTCTCAACCAATCACTTTCCAGAACTTGCTTACTCAAGACCCAATTCTCCAGTAACGTTAGCCTTCGGAGACAGCCAATCATAAGTGGAAGATGTCCTACCTGCTGTTTTTCGCACCAATCCGTGAAGTTTCATAGCTACATCCAATGAGGACGGCAGGTGGCGAGCTCCAATCCAAAGCTCTTCGGCGTCATGAGCAGCCAATAGGAGTTCGTGTAGAAGCGAGTCTGCTCAACAGCTTGTTATTTGGTGGATTGTGGCAGTAAATCGGGCGAGTGGGGAACCGGGCGCAGGGACTGCCGCCGCGGCCGGGAGTGGTGCTGCCCGGACGGGGGCCCCCGGGGGTCAGTGGGGCGGAGGACTTGGAAGCTGACAGCGCGCACTTCACCCGCAGTTGGTAGGCGAGGAGAAGGGAAGTGGGGGGTACTGAGTGGACGAAGCGGCAGTAGCAGCTCGTGCTGCTGCCCGGGGTCCCGGTGCAGTTGGAAGCTTCGGAGGTGGGGAGGGGGTGCCGGGCAAGCGGTGCGGCGGGCGCAGGGGAAGGGGCAGGTCGTGGAGCAGCGGCAGCAACTGCAGGAACCGCCGCCGCAGCCTCCTCCTCGGCTGCTTCCCCGGGAAAATGGCTGTGGGGCTGGCCGCGCCGCTAAGTTTGCTTCCGTGCGGTGAGAAGCGGGCTGCTTGGGGGAGCCGGCCCCCAACTCCGCGGCGCGTCCTCTCCTGTGCAGTCCGTGGCTGGACCCCAGGAGCCTGGGGCAGGTACCACTCTGGGCTGTACAAAAAGTTGAGGCGGGCGCGGGGAGGAGGCGGCGGCTGCCGCTGTGCGGCTCCCCTCCCCTCCCACACCCTCTCCGGGCCACCTCCCTCCGCCTCTCCGCCCCCCTCCCCCCAGCCCCCTCTCTCGCGACCGTCTCCCCTCACTCTCACGCCTCTCGACTGAAGGCCGCGGCCCCTGCCCCATCGGTGAAGAAGCGCTTCTCCTTTCTGACATGGTGCAGAGCGGAGGAAGGAGAGCAATGGCGCCGTGACACTCCGCTGCCGCCACCGCGGGCCCGGGGCGGGCCGAGGGGGCCGAGCGGCGGAGGCGGGGCGCGGGCCGAAGTCGGGGTATCTAGGGGGCGGCCGCGCGAAAGCCCGGCGACCGCGCCTGGGGGGGCACCTCGGGAAGCCCAAACGGCGCCCTGCCCTCTTCCCGAGCGCTCCGACCTGGGGCTCCGAGTTGAGCGTTCCGGGTCAAAGTGGCGAGCGAGGCGGGGGCGCGGTGGGCCGCTGGCGAACTCCGGGGAGGAGCGGGCTGCCTTTTGGCGCCGGAGGGGTTCTCACCGCTCCCCTAGCTCCGGCGTCCCGCCTGCCCTCCGGGGGATCGGCTCCCACCGCTGGTTAGGGTTCTGCCCCTCCCCGCTGGCGTTTGTTTACTTTCTTTCCTCGGGTCGCTCCCCTCTGTTGACTGATTCTGTGCCTGTCTTTCCCCTCCCCATGGTTCTAGCGACGGAGAAGATAGCTCGTTGAGCTGGAACCCCACAGATCGCCGGTGAAAATGAAGGTAAGTGGAGTCAACGCTGCTCCGAACCTCGTGCCCTGGACACTGCTTGTCGTGAGGCTGCTGCTGTGGAATGTCATTTTTTTTTTTTTTTTTTTTTGCTACTCGAAATTGATTCCTCTCCTAAGCAGCGCTTTCTGAAAATGAGGACGTGTTGAAAGGGTGAGAAATGATCATTGTGTCTAATGCAGTCAGTCTGGCCCCTCTCTGAAGCAGTTAGCACTTTGGAAAGGCTGGTGCAGCCTTTCCATTGTTGTCCATTGGGCTAGTATTTTTAAACACTTCCTGTGTTGACAACAGCCTTTGCAGAAGTAAAGCTTTTGTCCTGTTTTGGTTCTTTGGGGGGATTTTTTGAAATTTTTTTCTTCCTCAATGCCAACATGATTTTCTAAGGAAGGAATATGTGGATTGTGTAAGGGAGATATCGTCTCTTCTGTGAAATTTTGTAGCTAAGATATTTGAAGGTGAACTAAAGCTAATAACGTTTTTGCTTTAGTTCAGTCGTTGTAGTAAATATTTTAAAATGTATGTACAACGTGAAAAGATACATTCTTTTGAAGACAGCTAATAGTGCAAACATCATATGTGATGTTTAAAGGGAAAGGAAGGTATAGCATTGTGTAGTGCGATGGCATTGAATGTTTCAGGTTGGATATTTATTTGCCAAAGTGTTCCTCTTAAGTCTCCGTTTTTTGTCAATGCACTCACTTTAAAAGGTATTTGATTCCTTACTTATTTACTGTTTCGGTGTATTATGCTCTGCAATATAGCATTTTCCTAAAGTTTCTCTTGTTTTGCTATCTTCTGAAAATGACACATTACTTTCTTTAATGTTACTTGGAAAAACTTATTGGAAAAGGAAACATTTTCTACTTAAAAGTATCATTTTTAAACTATACATTGTTTCCTTTGCATTGAGCAGCTTTAGCTCAATTGAATTGAGCCTATGTGAAAACACTTAACTTTTGAAAAAAAATAGACTTAGAAAAGCTATCATTCACTTACCATCACGATTAAAATGAATGGTAGCATGAAATTTTCCACATCTTTCGATGTATCATTCTGATCATGGCCATTTGCTAAAAAGTAGATAGTGTTTAGTAAACCTTATTTTTTCTTTTTTTTTTTTTTAATTTTTTTTTAATGTTTTATTTATTTTTAGGAGAGAGAGAGAGACGGCGTGAGCAGGGGAGGGTCAGAGAGAGAGGGAGTCACAGACTGAAACAGGCTCCAGGCTCTGAGCTGGCAGTCAGCACAGAGCCCGACGGCGGGGCTCGAACCCACGAACCACGAGATCATGACCCAAGCAAAAGTCGGACGCTTAACCGACTAAGCCACCCAGGCGCCCCAAACCTTATTTTTTTCTATACCAAGATTAGTGTGATAAACTAGGTACAACTCCAAGTTTTGAGCCATCAGTTTGTATCTCTGCATTCATCAGCTGAATTTAGACTTAGATTTTTTTTTTTATGTGTAGCTTTTAGCTAATGATTCTCTCAAATAATGCTCTTCTCCTCAAAAGGATTGGCTTCATTTCTTATCTATGCAGATACACTGTATCCAAGAAGATACTGCCTTTAATATAGTCATATTATTAAACACTTAATCATGTATTGTTAGTGTTAATCTTAGTAGCAATATTTCTTCTAATTTGAAAACATAATTTTCAAAAGGCCATGACTGAATAACTTAAAGTTTTTTGAGACACAATGAATATACCTTTTCTGGTTTTGGAGATCTCTTATTGTATTTTAAATTTATTTTTATTATTATTATTTTTTTAAGTAAGCTCTACACCCACCATGGGGCTTGAACTCACAGCCCCGAAATCAGGAGTGGCATGCTCTGCCAACTGAGCCAGCCTGGTTTCCCTGTGGTTTTTTGTTTTTTTTTCCCTTAATGTATTCATTTCTTAAATAAATTATAGAATTGTTGAAACATTTTATATCTGGAGAAAAAAACTATCATATTTCCCTTCTGATACTTCTCAGTTACTAAGAACTTAAAATGTTTTCTGTTGTCAGGATATAGTTTATGTAGTAAAGGAATGTAAGTGCTTGCTTACGGGGTATTTTCTAAATTATTAATGCTAGTAATAAACAATATTATTAATATTCGTACTACTATAAATATAGAACTTTTTAATGAGGCTTGAGGTTGGAGTGTAGGGGAAAGTACTAGTGACATTCACATTTTATGTTCTTTCATCAGGCGGCGGATGAGCCTGCCTACCTGACAGTGGGAACTGATGTCAGTGCCAAGTACCGAGGTGCCTTCTGTGAGGCAAAAATTAAGACTGTGAAAAGGCTGGTAAAAGTTAAGGTAATTTTTTTTAATGTAACCTGGATTGAAGAGAGTTGGGGAGGGGGAGACTGCAAACCAACAATTTACTGAATCATGACTTGACTTAATGGATCATTATTATGTGGAAGCACTGTTATATACAAAACCATAGGGAAAGCACATTAAGAATCGAGACATAAAGAACCCAAAATGAGAAGTTATTCCAAAATGCTTCTCTGAAGATACCACATTCATGAGACTTCCCTTTATTTGGCTCTCTGCTATTGTGGCATGCTTACTTAGGCTGTGATCTCTGTTTTCCCCTTTCATAATGTTTAGGTAAAGATGATTTCGAGTGACTAGGAAAAATCATATAGTGGGAATTGTTTTCAAGACCATGTCAAAAATGATTTAAGGATTTTATTTTTCAGGTCCTTTTATGAACAGAAAAAAGTCCCATTTGATTATTCCCGTACAGTATTTGGAAATACAGAAAAGTACCGAAAGATTAATACCCATCGCTTACCTCTCAGAAACTACTGTTAACATTTCGGAGCTTTATTCCAGTAATTTTCCTATATAAATGTTTTTAATGATCTTACTTAAATTACAAAAGTAATCCAGGTTTACTATAAACGTCTTTGATATTACAGAGCTATGTAAGAAAGTTCACGAGAGTCCTCGTTGATACTACTACAGAGAGATACATGTGGTCTGTCATGCTGTGCAGTGCCTACCATATCAATATTGTTGTTGTTGTCATTAGATCGTGCTGTACTTTCAGTTTTGCAGTTTGCTTTTCACTTATATACCTGCTCTTTCCTACAAGAGTGAAGCACCATAAAAGGAGGAAATGTTTGACTTGTCTATTCCCAACACCTAGGCTAGTGCTTGACACATAGTAGGCACTCAAAATATGTTGAATGGGTAAATGAACCGCGGCAGTTATTCTCAAAGTGTGGCTCCGGACTCGCAGTATCCTCCTCATCTGGGAGGGACCTGAAACGCAAATTCTCGGGCCCTGACCCCAGACCTATGGAGTCAGAAACTCTGGGAGTAAGGTCCAGTGATTGTGTTTTTACAAGCCCTTCAAGTGTTTCTGCTGCACGTTGAAGTTTGAGAACCAGTGAACTAGAAGACTATGACTAGTGTGGTAGATAAATAGGATTATTGGTGATTATTGTAAGATTTGTGTTTAAATTCTGATCTGGTGAAAATTTTCTTCAGGTATTGTTATGATATCATTTGACATTTATTTCTTCTTTGTTTCACTTGGCCTTCTTACTATGTCAGCTATATGGGATTTGACTACTAAATATTTACTTGGACTTCTTTGAGAACTGAAACTTTCTGTTAGTATTGTGGCTCTTGATATCCTTATTTAATTTAAAGTCAATACAGTAATTGGGGAGGTCTTATCATACATACATTATATAGAACTTCAGTTTTCATCTTTGGGTACTTGATCCATTTGAAAGATTACCGTGTATATTTGGGAGGGTCTGTAGTAAAAAGGAATACTTATTTGTACGTGAAATACATATCAAGATTATTATTTAGGTTTACTTTATAAAGGACCTACAGAGTTCTGTTTTAATTTGCTCTGTTTAATTTGTGGGCACTAACGTTTGATACTGTTTTTTTTTTAATACTTAGTGACAGAACCTTTTATAACTTGTTGACAAAGACCAATGTAGGCAGTTTTAAACTTTTATAGCAATCACTTCAAATTATAAATCTTGTATAGTTTATTCAGCAAACATTTATGAAGTGCCTGTAATACACAGTGGCATTTGCTAGCTGCTGGGGTTATAGTGACAAAGGAGGATCTAGCCCTCATGGAGCTCACAGTCAACGAGAGAGACAATAAACATAAATATCAGACAATGTAATAAGTATTAAAACAGAAGTAACCACGGGATGGTAAGAAAGCATAGATTTCAGAATCATAAACGTGTTGTTTTAAAAGTAACGTGCAAATTATTGTACAAAAATGTCTTCCAGGTACTCCTGAAACAGGATAATACTACACAGCTGGTGCAGGATGATCAAGTAAAGGGTCCTTTAAGAGTACGTATATTCTGCAGTTTAAAATCTGAAATGATGAATCACAAATACAAATTTTCCATTTGTAGTTTTACAATTTATAAGCATGTTAATCAGAAAACAAAAATACAAATGAAGTGTTGTAGAGTTAGTATAAGTTATAATGTTACATTGGCTATACCTTAGTTTAGAAAGGTAAATCATCTTACAGAGAATACTAGTGTATATATAAACATGAGTTTTCAGCCATCTTTTGCTTTGGATCCTTAGATTGAATACTTTTTTTACATTGTCGTCAGAGATATTTAGCCTGCTAAATAATATACAAGTGTCATAACTTTGAATCTTCTGTTGTTCTAAGTTACCACGTATGTTGACTTCATGTTCAATTTAGAGAGTACCTGTATTGCGTTTTCCATCCATTTCTGGCCATTTGTTTATGTAATAAGTCTTTGTTATGTCAGAGTACTACTTCGGTTAATACCTGATTTACAAAGGTCTGGAAGCTGAAAGAGGGCCAACTGGTCCATCCCTCTTTCTCCAGGTGAACCTTTATGTAAAAGGTCCCTTAAATATGAATGGTTGAAATCAGTATTCAGTATTTCTGTGAAAGGAAATTGAAGCTATTTTTGCTATCTTACAGTTTTCTGATTCTTACGTTCCACAGTTTTCTTGAAGGCAATGTGAGGTAGTACAAAAGCTCTGAGATAATACTAAAAGACTGCGTTCTCATCCTCTTATCTGAGCCACAATAGTCAATGTGTAAAATAAGGGTAATAATAACTACCTTACTTATGCCAAAACGTTTTGGGGTTCAGATTGCATGATAAATATATGAGCATTAAAAATGATAAAGATCTAAGTCAACGTGAGGTAGAAGTATCATAAATATATTTATTTTAACCCAGGTTACATAGTTGGTGGGAGTGATTTGGTCTGTTTAAATTTGATAATGAAATTTCAATTTTGTGTTTTAGGTTGGAGCTATTGTTGAAACAAGGACATCTGATGGATCCTTTCAGGAAGCTATTATCAGCAAGTTGACAGATGCTAGTTGGTATACTGTGGGTAAGTAGTGAATTTAATACATAGGATTTAATTTGGAGTTGCATATATCTTTATTTTGTAAATACACTGAATACTTATGTTGGCAGAATTATGTATTCTTTACTGTCAATTTACTTGATACCGTTGGCTAATATTTTAAGGATGCCTGCTGATAACAAAAATAATATCTCTTTGGTCACTTGTGGCTGTTTGATCCAGGAATGTACTTGAGGTGCCAGGGTGCACTCAGTGAAGAGTCCAACTCTTGACTTCGGCTTGGGTCATGATTTCACAGTTAGTGAATTTGAGCCCCATGTTGGGTTCTGAGCTGAAAGCACAGAGCCTGCTTGGGATTCTCTCTCAGCCCCTCCCCTACTCAGGCTCTCTCTCAAAATAAATAAACTTAAAACAACAACATCAACAAAAATAATGTACTTCTTTTTTAGGCTACCTAGATATTTCTTTTTAAGAAAGTTAAATTATAGGGGCGCCTGGGTGGCTCAGTTGGTTAAGTGTCCGACATCAGCTCAGGTCATGATCTCGCGATTTGTGGGTTCGAGCTCCTCATCAGGGTCTGTGCTGAATCTTTGCTCAGAGCCTGGAGCCTGCTTCGGATTCTGTGTCTCCTTCTCTCTCAGCCTCTCCTCCACTCATACTCTGTCTCTCAAAAATAAATAAATGTTATAAAAAAAATTTAAAAAAAAGAAAGTTAAATTATATGGTTTTCTTCCATTAGAAAGTCAATACAAGCTATTGTATTGTATTGTAAGTAAGTAATCAGACATTTTTACTTTTCCTGTAATTACAAATAAGATTGCACAGCTGCAATATGCTGTTTGGAAGGGACGCATGCACCCCAATGTTTACAGCAGCACTGTCAACAATAGCCATAGTATGGAAAGAGCCAAAATGTCCATCGATGGATGAATGGCTAAAGAAGATGTGCTGTACACACACACACACACACACACACTGGAGTATTACTCAGCAATCAAAAAGAATGAAATCTTGCCATTTGCAACTACTTGGCTGGAACTAGAGGGTATTACGCTAAGTGAAATTAGTCAGAGAAAGAGAAATTTCCTATCACTTCACTCATATGAGGACTTTAAGATACAAAACAGATGAACATAAGGGAAGGGAAGCAAAAATAATATAAAAATAGGGAGGGGGACAAAAACACAAGAGACTCTCAAATATGAAGAACACACAGAGGGTTACTGGAAGGGTTGTGGGAGGGGGGATGGGCTAAATGGGTCAGGGGCATTAAGGAATCTAGTCCTGAAATCATTGTTGTACTATACGTGAACTAACTTGGATGTAAATTAAAAAAAAAAAACTTAAAAACAGAATCAAAGAATATCACCATATTAAAAAAACAAATTAAAAAAATAAAATTATTTCCAAATAAAAAGGGGTTTAAAATGAAAAAAAAAAAAAAGATTGCACAGCTACAGTCTTTTAACATATTGTTGCCTGTTTTACATAAAGATAATACATATGTTACCACAAAATTTAAAGACTAAAAAAATTTGGACTAGAATAGATTGAAGACTATTATGATTACAGCTTAATTTTTTATTTTTGATCAAGTCAAGTCTCAGTAACACCTTTCAGGAAAGATACAGGTGCTACTATGGGGTACCTGAGTGGCTCACACAACTGTTTGACTTCGGCTTAGGTCATGATCTTGTGGTTCTTAGGTTCAAGCCCCACATCAGCCTATCTGCTGTCAGCACAAAGCCTGCTTTACATCCTCTGTTCTCCTCTTTCTCTGCCCCTCACCTGCTCACACACACACACTCACTCTCTATATACAAATAAATAAACATAAAAAAATGTTCGTTAAAAAAAAAGGAAAGCTATATGTGCTGCTAATGTGAATGTGTACTTAACATTCCATGCATAAGCTTATGCTGGCTTTAAAAAACTTCAGTGAGTAATGACATATGTCTTAATACATGTAAACTAAAACCTAAATGTACTACTTATATAGTTGCTGTTATTATGTTGATAAGCATAGCAATAATTAAGATTTCCAAATCTACTCTCGGTACATTCAAACTACACAATCCTGTGGATAACATCCAATCCTTTATTTTATATTGAACTATATTTTATACTGTAGCATTGTTTGGTTTTTACATTTATGTCTTGGTATAAGTGGTGTAATTATGGTGTTGTGGTTTCCTTAAAGAAGGAAAGGAAATGATCCTGTAGGGTTACTTTTAGTTTATTTGATTTGTTGCTTTGGGTAAAAATCATTCATCTTCAGGTGATGCTCAAAGCTGTTAAGAACACGCTTTGCTTAAAAATTGTACTATTTGTGGGGCGCCTGGGTGGCTTAGTCGGTTAAGCGTCCGACTTTTGCTTAGGTCATGATCTCGTGGTTCGTGTGTTCGAGCCCCGCGTCGGGCTCTGTGCTGACTGCCAGCTCAGAGCCTGGAGCCTGTTTCAGTCTGTGACTCCCTCTCTCTCTGACCCTCCCCTGCTCACGCTGTCTCTCTCTCTCTCCTAGAAATAAAATAAAACAACAACAAAAAAATTGTACTATTTGTGTCTTACTCTGTGGCTTCTATTAGTAGGAGCAATTTGTTGTATCTAATGACTATTTTCTAACCATTTTTATTCTTCTTGGACCTCCTAGAAAGTGGTGTTAAGTTCACAGTGGTGCTGTTACTCTGAATTACATACTTTTAGGAGTTTGGTTGTGGCTATTGACAGTTGTTAGAGATTTAAAAACTAAGTTTAATGTTAACTCTCAGAGATTAAGTAAATACAATTTTATTGTATTAAACCAGTGATAACAATTATAAGCATTGAGGGGCGCCTGTGTGGCTCTGTTAGTTAAGCATCCAAGTCTTGGTTTTGGCTCCAGTCATGATCTCCCAGTTTGTGAATTTGAGCCCCACATCCAGCTCTGCACTGACAGCGCCAAGTCAACTTGGGATCCTCTCTCTTCTCTCTGTCCCTCCCCTGCTCATGCTCTCTCTCTTTCAAAATAAACTAAAAACAACAACAACAACAACAAACCCCAGGCATTGATATGTGCAATGTTATGCAAGATTATATGATGCATATTCAAATACTAATATTGCATCCTATTTGATATCTAATATCAAGGTGGCATCCACAGTACTTGTGAAGTTTTACTGATACAATGTTTATGATTCTGCAGACCCGATAGTTCTCAGGTTTTCACATTTGGGGCTTCTGCATTCCAGAATAGCAGATCTTTATCCTTTCCGTGAATGGCATTTTAGCATTTCTAAAAGCTAGTTGCTACTGAGCTTTCTCTGTGGTGATTTTCTATGATGAGTAATTACAGAAGAAACTGTATAATTCTTTTTCTGAAAGAGCTTAGCATCTTAATTACATGTAATTCGTGTATCAAGCATTAGTGTACATAAGAATCAGTTGGTGTTTGTTTAAAAAATGAAGATTTGAGGACTCCAGATCTCTTCAATTTAGTAGGTCACGGGATGGCAACCCAAGAATTTTTCTTTGTATAATTACATTGGGTGAATTTAATGCAGGTAAAACACATTTAGTAAAATAGTCCATACTTAGAAAAACAGAGACTTATTCAAGAGAAAAATTCATCTGTGTAATGACAGCAAGTGACCTAAAAATTTAAGAGTTGAGAGGCACTATTCACTTATGTTCAATAGATCATTGTGCTATAAAGAATATTTAAATATTGAAGGATGTAGCCCACATAAGAATGATTAGAGTGTAATGAGTCTAAAAGATGACAAAACAAAATGTGTCCTCTTTCATAGTTCATGACCTTCTATATTTTTCTTTAATCAATTAAGTGACCTACTACCTGTTGGGTTTAATTCCTCTTTTCTGAAATTTTTCTTGATTTCTAATTCCTAGTGAAGTGTTATATAGGTAGAATCAGAAAGTTATACAAAGTATTAATCTCCATATTTTTTATTTTAAGAGATGTCAAAATTGGATACCACACTACTGGTTTGGATCAAATAAGTAAGAGTTATGATCATTGATGATCAAAAGTCACCTAATGAGTCTGATAAACTTATGTAACCTAGGTATTTTTCTTATGATAGCTGAATAACCTACTTTGAAAGAGATCATAGATCTAATACAACCTAATTATTAAAAATCTAATAATACCTTCCTCTCTAATGTTGAATAATAAGTGGTTTGAGCTTATGGATTTTTTGTTTTTTGAGCTTTGGAAATATTTCCTCTTCCTATCATAAAACAGTGCTTCCTAGCATAGTTTATTCAATTGGCAGTTCTTATCTTTGCATTAAAGATAAGGAATCTGTAATGTATGGAAGTGTATGGTTACTGCTCTAGTGATTCAAAAGGTATTAATTGGGATTGGAATTTGTATCTCCACTTGAATGTTGCCATTAACTCCTGGTAAATACAGCTGTCCATAAGACATTCTAAAACTGCTCTTCTTTTGCCTTTTTGGAATATAAAAATAACACGTTATCCTTGAAAAATGAGGGAAATGTAAACGACAGAATTATTAATTTTAGTAAGTCACATATAAAATGTATATTCACATATACAATATATAAAACTTTACACTGAAATCTCTTTTATTATTTATATATCTTTGTGACAAATGCTTATTAAGAATCTGGATTTTTTCATGTTTTCTGGTTACTATTTTGTACATCAGTTGTATCAGATCTCATGGAAGTTATGGTTAATGGCCTGGAGGAGGTTTAGCTTAAACTGGTGAATGGACTGACTTTTGTAGATCTGCTGCAGGCTTACAAGGCTTTTTAAAATTTTTAATGTTTGTTTATTTTGAGAGAGAGTATGCATAAGCAGGGCAGAGAGAGGGAGAGACAGAATCTCAAGGAGGCTCCATGCTGTCAGCGCAGAGCTCAACTGGGGGCTTTAACTTAAGAACTGTGAGCTCCTGACCTGACCCGTAATCTGGAAGACTTAACCAACTGAGCTACCCAGGTGTTCCAAGGTTTTTTAATTTAGTTCGAACCTCTTATGACAAGTGTTTTTATAACCAGAATCAACACAAATGTTTTCAAAACAAGGTGGTTATTTTGCTGACTAGAAAATCATTAAGAAAATACTAAGTAACAAAGAAATCTTTGCATTCCTGTGATGTGCTTTAACCTATTGCTTAAATGGCCTTTGGTAAGACTTAGCATTCCCATGATATTTTGTTACTATCAATATACATTTGAGTGCTGATTTCTTAGGTTTCTTGATTTCTGAAGTTTTTTTTACCTTGGCTGCAGAGGGACTTCTGTATCACAAATGATTTTATGTAACAAAACTATTGGTTTTACCTAGAGTGTATAATTTTAAAGTTTTTATTCCACTATGTGAAATATTTTAATTAATATATAAATTTTATTAATTTTAACTGTTATACCCAGATACAACAATATTTTCCTTTTGTAAAGCTAGAATTCTTCACTTCTCTCCTGTGTTCATTTTATGCCTCTGCCTTATACCTATTTATTATGCATTTTGATTCTTCCTTAATAAAACTGTAGCTCATTGTTTAGTCTTCTCATTCTCAATTTCTTTATAAAAGAGGATAGTGATTCCTACCTGGCAGAGGCTGCTGTGAAGATTAGGACATGGTAGAAGCTTAATAAGTGATAGCCAATTATATCTTCGGAGAGATAAAGTTAACTTACTATTGTTATCTTACTATCGTCCAGCATCTAACAGAGCTATTTTCATGGGTAGATCTTTTTGTATTTAGTAGTTAAATAGATCCCTGTTGCTTTTGTTTCTTTTAATTCTAACAGTATAAAGGTAGGCTTTGTATATTTGTTTGCATTAGCATGGTTTTGTCTAGTCTGATCAATTATTGAGAGTCTCAGCTTTGTCATTTTCCTCAAATTAAGTTTTAGTATTTATATGTGACATAATAACAGAGATACCACTTTTGTATGGTTTTGCACTCAATAGTCGATACCATTTTGGGCAAGTAGAAAACATTTCATAGAATTACTAAATCCTTATAGTCTGACTTTTTCCTCTTGGAATACTGTAGTAGTAGACATCTTGAATTTTAAGAAAGCTAAATATACTGTATACACCAGTTAATTATTTCACTCTTATCAAAATGCCAGTCACTCTTCAGTGCCTACAAATTTGGTGTTCTTTTGGATGATACTTCTAACATGGAAGTTATAGAGGAAACTTGTTCTAAATGGAACTTCCTCATATTTTTGATAATCAGGGATGCCTTATTATTAGGTTCACTGTGTTGTTGGGGTTTCTATGTGTCTTTCAGAAAATCTTGAGAAGTTATAGAGCTTTTTAGACTTGTATAAAGTACTCAGGTACATACCTCTATATAGTTCCATGAATTAAAAAAAAAAGTAAACTGTTTCTTTTTGTTCAAAGTTGGAAGCATTTGTATGTAAAATCATAAAATTGTTGATACCACAGTTCTCTTTTGAGAAGTTTTTTTTTTGTTCTTACATTATTTCTACCCATGGTAAAGTATGTTGAAGTGAAAAGTATTTTTTTCCTTCAAAAATCTGATTATTTCAAAGTGATTATTTTAAGTTTATTTATTTTGAGAGAGAGTGCATGAGCACATGCACTCATGAGAGCATGTGGGAGGGGCGGAGAGAAAGGGGGAGAGAGAATCTCAACCAGGCTCCACCATCAGTGCAGAGCCCAACATCGGGCTCGAACTCACGAACTGTGAGGTCAAGCCCTGAGCCGAAGTCCAGAGTTGGACACTTAATCGATGAGCCACCCTGATGCCCCTTAAAGTGATTATTTTAAAAAACAAGAACTAAAGATTTTAAATTGTTGAAATTTTTCATCAGAACATTTTGATTTGAGGTTGTCATTGATTAATGATGAAACACTATAGAAATATTTTGTATAAATTTGATATTATCAATTGTTCTGATATTTGCATATTCCTTACACATCTTAAGTGTGTGTGCACATGGGTGTGTATGTGTGTGTCCATTGTCACTGTCTTTTATCTTGTAGGCTTGAAGGAAAATTGGGATTTATAAGGTTTTATTCTTTCATATGTTTATGTATATTAATACAAACAAGGATTATTTTAAATTTGGTACAATAATTTCATAATCTTGAATTTTTAAAAGAACAGTGGTTTATTTATTGGACTTGATGATGCCATATGAATTATAATTTTGTTATAAATGTTTAGAGCACTGTTAATCAAGTGTAGATTAGTAATGTAATTGTTGGAGGATGTTGTGTTTTATCCTGTCATTGTGTCTGCAGGCGGTCATTAATTTCTGCGTTATTGACAGTGTACAACACAGCTTCTTTTGTGCAAACGTTGTGGTTCTTTGAATATGTGCTTCAGGAACTTTTCATTTTCTCTGCATTGTCTCCTGCATGTAAGAGAATTTAAACTAGATGTTTTTACTCTTGGAGAAAGAACTGACTGAGGTAGATCAATACTGAAGAAGTTGAGTGCTCTTATATAAGTTCTTAGCATGAAAACAAAAGTTTATGATTAAATATTATTAAGCAGAGTTTCCCTTTATTAACATTAACTTATTCTTTTAGAATGGAAAAACATCTAGAATTATGGAAATTAGGATTACATCCTAAAATAACTATTTCTGTGTATATATGGCTTCCTGTGTATATGTTATTTTCATATGATAAGCAAACTTTTATTGATATGTATTTACATTATAAGTATCTGAGATAAGGATTCCATCTTTTTATATTTTATTTCTTCATAATGCTGGGCAATCAGGTGTCTTCTGAGAGCATTTTCTTTTTAATACATTTTGTAAATGTTAGATGTTAAAATAAGAGTACATTTCTGAAAAATCAAACCTATACAATTTATTTATTTATTTATTTTTAATATTTTTATTTATTTCTAGGAGAGAGAGAGAGAGAGAGCGTGAGCAGGGAGGGTCAGAGAGGGAGTCACAGACTGAAACTGGCTCCAGGCTCTGAGCTGGCAGTCAGCACAGAGCCTGATGCGGGGCTCGAACCCACGAACCGCGAGATCATGACCTAAGCGAAAGTCGGACACTTAACCGATTAAGCCACCCAGGCGCCCCTATACAATTTTTTTAAATGTAGTAAAAGTAAAAACTTGAGAAAGCTTCTGTGCAATTATGACACACTTCTGAATTTTTAGAAAATTTCATCTTTCTGACATTTCCTTGTTTCAACCTTTAATTCTAAATTTCTTAAATCCTCCTCCAGCAAAAGAAAAATATTGAATCTTATGACTTTAGAATTTGGCAGCCAGTATACTTCTACTAAAGAAAGTCATCATGCATAAAAGTAGAGATAGTACAGTAATCCAAGAATCATTACAAGAAGTCAGTTTCTAGAAGTTAGAGATACTGCACTGATAACTGTTCTGAATAAAGCCCATAATACTTCTTTTTTTAAACCAGGTTTTTGCTCATTTTTCTAGGATTAAAGGGTAATTTAATCATTGGTGCTTTGATTAGGTTGCTAAGTGAATGGAGACACTTAAAGCATTTGAGAGCAGCCATGTAACCTGTGTTCAATATCTACAGAATGGAAAGTATACTATGTACATTTTAAAAGGTTTTGAAAAATAGCTACAAATAAGGATTCTTACAAATACTAAGCCTTAACTACATAGTAATAATGTTTTCTGCGGTGCGATGTTTACTTAACATGCATAAGTTCTCTGATATCTCTTGCTTCCTGTAGTGTTTGATGACGGTGATGAGAGAACACTGAGACGCACTTCACTTTGCCTAAAAGGAGAGCGACATTTTGCCGAGAGTGAGGTAGGGGGGCATGGATGGACTTTATGAGTTGAATAACTTCTAACATCGTGGCAAAATAGATTTAATTTGTTTGTTGTTTCTTATCTAGACACTTGACCAGCTTCCCTTAACAAATCCAGAGCATTTTGGAACCCCTGTAATTGCAAAGAAGACGAACAGAGGAAGGAGATCCTCTCTTCCTGTGTGAGTGTTTCGTATACAGTAATGTTACAGTTATTACAACATTAAACAAATGAGTTTTCTAGGATGGCTAACATTGTTCAGGTAACTTTTCCACAGTATCTTTTATCATTATGTTAGACATTTTACCTTGAGCAGACCTTGTTCTTAATTATTCCCATTACTCTGAGAATTATCAAAAGTCCTTTTTCAAAAAGACTGTTTTTGTCTTGAGTTACTTTGCCTAAGTTTTTAATTGATATGTTTTTTTCTATTTTAAGTGAATATACATATTTTTTAACCTTTTCATTTCAAAAACATTTCAAACTTAAAAGTTGTACAATAATCTTCATATACTCACCATCTGGATTCAATAATTGTTAAAAATTTTGGCACATTTGCTTTATCATTCCCTCCATGGATATATAGCTATTTTTTAATTTAATGATTGTTTTTTATTTTTATTATTTTTTAATGTTTGTTTTTTGAGAGAGAGTATGCACACACAAGTATGGGAGAGGCAGAGAGGGAGGGGAAGAGAGAATCCCAAGCAGACTCCACAGTGTCAGTGCAGAGCCTGACTCGGGCTCAAACCCACGAACCATGAGATCATGACCTGGGCCGAATCCAAGAGTCTAGCACTCAAGTGACTGAACCACCCAGGTGCCCCTAGTGATAATTTTAATTGGTTCAACCTTCTGAAAGGATGTTGTAAGCATCAGATCTACTTGTACATACTTTAAGAATAAGGAAATTCTCTTCGTATAGCCCAAGTATGATTATCAAATTCAGAAAATTCAATATTAATAGAATGTTATTATCTAATAACATATAGTCTGTATTTCAAATTTTCCCACTTGTCCCAATAATAGCCTTACAGACATCCACTGAATCCAAGATCCAATCCAAGATCATACATTACATTTTATTTATATGGTTCTTTTTTTTTTTGAGAGAGAGGGTGCAAGTGAGCAAGGAACAGAGAGAGAGAATACCATGAGGTGCAGAGGGAGAGAGGAAAACAGGGTTTACCTGAAGTAGGGCTCCAGCTTACCTGATGTGGGGCTTGAACTCAGGAACTATGAGATCTGACCTGAGCCAAAGTCAGATGCTTAACCCAACTGAGCAACTTGGGCGCTCAAGTTTATATGGTTTTCAAATCTCCTTTAATCTGGAAAAGTTCTTCAGTTGTGTTTTTTTTTTTTTTTTTGTCTTTTCATGACATTGATATTTTTGAAGAGTACAGGCCTATTTTGTAGACTGTTCCTGACCATGGGTTTGTCTGCTTGTTTAATTGTTTAGATGAGTTAATTTAAATAAACCTTCATGTGTTTTTTGATGAGATCTGTTCATAACCTGTTAGGAAGTTAGAGTTACATCTGGCATACATAAAAGGTAGAAGGACAATTTTTAAAAATATATATATTTGGCACAGTAAGTACTTCGTGGTGACATATTTAGGCTTTTCTGTCCCTACTGGTGGTTGGCATAAGATCTAAGTCCAAATCCTCATTCATCTAGTAACGTGGACTCAGAGTTACCATGGACTGCTCAGGATTACTTTGGGACTAGGGAATTATCCATCTCTTCAATTTCAGTAAGAAGCTACCACTCTGGAGAAATCCAGATTAGAAGTAGAATTGTGCATGTTAAATTCACACCACTCTGTCTCAGCAGTGGCTTATGTTGAGATCATGACAGAGTTATTCTGACTTTTAGTAATGAAGATGAAAAGGAAGAAGAAAGTAGTGAAGAGGAAGATGAAGACAAGCGACGTCTCAATGATGAATTGTTAGGAAAAGTTGTAAGTGTGATATCTACATCTGAGAAGACTGACTGGTATCCTGCTTTGGTAAGTAAGATTTCTTTGCAGAATTAATCAACCATTTAAAATTTTGTTTAACATGGATCTTTGAAAAAAGCATTTCAAACGCTTTGAAAGTAGGGGCATCTGGGTGGCTTAGTCTGTTAAGCGTCCGACTTCAGCTCAGGTCATGATCTCATGGTTAGTGGGCTCGAGCCCTGCATCGGGCTTTATGCTGACAGCCAGCTCAGAGCCTGGAGCCTGTTTCAGATTCTGTGTCTCCCTCTCTCTCTGACCCTCCCCTGCTTAAGCTCTCTCTCTCTCTCTCTCTCTCAGAAATAAATAAAACATTTAAAAATTTTTCTTAAATAAAAAAAATGTTTTGAAGTATTACACAAATTGAATATGGACTTTATTGCAAAACTGAGCAGTCCTGCTTAGGTCTCACATACTTCCTTTGATATTTCCTTTCTTAAATTTTCTACAATCAGTCATTTATTGGGATCTTTCAGTTCTTCCTTGAAAATGTGTGCACTCTTTTTATTCTATTCCTGTTACCATTTTATACTTGATTTATAGTAATTCCTCCAAGTTCCCCTAACTCGATTCTTGGGTGTTTTGCTCAATTTAGATGATTTTTCAAAAACAACTTTTATAGAGTAGATTTCACTTGCTGATTTAATCATGATCGTCCTATTCTCAAAAACCCCCCAAAACTTTCACAGACCACCTAATGGATCAATTCTGGATTCTTCGGATGGATATCTGAGGCCATCCTAGCTCTTAGTGTGTTTCCCATTTTCAGTATAACTTTGTACTCCAGTTCTTTCTTAACTGCTCCCTGTATAAAACACTTCTCTTCTGAGCTTTTACCTGTGCCTTAAATCAAAAGAGTATTTACTGAGGATGTGCAGTGAGTTCATCTGTAAGTTCCTTAGAAGAGAGAGAAGTATGAACCTTGTAACACATTGCTCTCGAAGACGTTATTGTATACATCTAAAAGATTACTCAGCAATTAAAGATTATATAGTCATTTTTAAAACTCGGTGCAGATACCGGAGTAGCAAAGGGAGTATTAGGGAAAGAAAGGGTAGGTACACCTAGGTTTTGGAAATGGCAACTCTGGGATGGGTTGGTAGGGAAACCTAATCTTTGCTTATTTGGGGAAGGAATGAGAAGAAGGGATGGGCAAGAGAATTATATCATGAGAGGAATCGATAATACTTGGTAATACCTGTCTCCATTTTCTCCTTTTTGTACTCCTCTCCTTTTAAATATCTTCAGGTTCAGCTCAAGGCCTATATTTTCTGCAGAGTCTCCCCTAACGACTCTAACATAACTGTTCCCCTTCTCTGAGTTTTGATATGACATAAATCTCTAACAACAGTGCTGACACAAAATGTGTCCCAAATTAGATTAGAATCCTTTAATGAACTGAGGCCAATTTTTAACGTTTCTATGTGCATGTAAGTACATTACTCAGTTGCTATACATAATAGATTTAGTTTACCTAGAAAAAGTCTGAAAATGCTTTGAGTTTTTCAGGTGCACAGGCAAACAAGTAAATGGGTTTGGATTCCGAATATTCAGGTCATAATTTGCCAAGATATTTTTTTAAGAGTTTTTTTAAATCTTTTCATTTACTCAACAGACTTCTCATTTGCCAGGGAATGTAGAAAATAAAAGATGAGTAAAAAACTAATCTCACATTTTATTAATGTTATAATTTTAATGCAGAGAATGATTCAAGTAATTGTGTATACAATAGTATATGTTCAACATTAGGACTTCATGTTCTTAAAATTGACATTTATTAAAAGAAATCCAGAAAGCCTTCATGAAGCTGGTGCTTTTGAACTGAGCCTTGACGGATTTAAAGTTAGTTAAGCAGAGCTTCTCTAGAGGACTTTCTTAGAAAAAACTAGTAAAAGCAGAAAAGCAAAGGGTTTGTTCATGTAACTATTTGCTCTGGAAATCCATTTTGGCTAAATATTAGACATGAATAGGAGAATAATAGGGAATAAGACTGGGAAGATAATTTGGATCTAGGGCAGAGGGTCTTTAAAAGTTCACCCCAGAAATTTGGCCATCATTCTGCATAGAATTTTGCAGAAGAGAAACATTATTGAGCTGCATGTTTGGGAATGTTAATGAGGCAGCAGTGTGCTGAATGGATTGTTGGAAACACTGGAGATGGCAGGAATCAATTTGGAGGCCATGATAGTGGTTCGCAGGTGAGGTAATTAAGCCCTGGGCTGTGCCTACTTATCCTTTAAGACTTAACCTTAAGCCTTTGCTGCCACACCTCTTCCTTCCCCAGATTGGGCAAGTCTCCCTTGTAGGTGTTTTCATATCTCTGTACTTATCCTGTGTGGTGTTCTTTTTGTATTTACCTCTCCATTGTGCCATTAGCTCCTTAAGGGCAGACACAACTCTATTATTTGTCTGTTAATTACCAGCACCTAACAAACACACATTTACTGTCATCTGATGTTAAGGCATCTGATATGACAGCCAAGAATTTTTAATTACCTGGATATATACCGTTTATATAATATGATAGCCATGAATTCTAAGTGACTGTGTACATTTACATGTAATTTAATTAAAATTAAACAGAATTAAAAATTCAGTCAGTTGCACTAGCCATATTTTAAGTGCTTAGCAGTGGCAGATACCTAACATTTCCATCATTGCATAAAGTTCTGTGGGTGGTGCTAGGTTGTAGCAAAGGAGCTAGTGTTAGGGGTGATAATGAGCAGGTAAATTTCAACCATTTATTAGTAGACTTTAATTTTTAAAAGATATTAAGTGCTATAAAGAATGTATAGAGATTAGCTATTTACTAATGTTCAGGTGTTTGTTACATTTAAGAGTTAAGAAATTGGGGTGCCTGGGTGGCTCAGTCGGTTAAGTGTCCAACTTCAGCTCAGGTCATGATCTCACAGTCCGTGGGTTCGAGCCCCACATCAGGCTCTGTGGTGACAGCTCAGAGCCTGGAGCCAGCCTGCTTCGGATTCGGATTCTGTATCTCCCTCTCTCTGCTCCTCCCCCATTCATGCTCTGTCTCTCATAAATAAATAAAAGTTTAAAAAATAAAATAAAAAGTTAAGAAATTAAAAAGTTCTTTACTCAGATTTTCTTTGATTTGCTTTCATTACTAAAAATGCAATGCACTGGTAAGAAAGAAAACTTAGGTATTTATTTTAAACAAATAGGAGATTTCAAAATAGATCTTGAGTCAAGGATATTTTAATTATACTATGCCATATTTTCATCACAGATCATATGTTTGACTTTTTGGACAATAAATGAATTATTATGTAACTTAGAATGAATCCTAATTTTTTTAAGTGGTGGTCATGTTATTTATATTGTATTAACTATTCAATTTATAATCTCATAACTGGATAAGTTAAATATCTAGAAAACCAATATGCTAAATAAAAATCACAAGGTAACCTTTTTTTAAGTAATTCATTTATAATGGAAATTACTAACAATTAAACTATTTCTTACAAAATATAATTCATTTGAGAAGTGAGAGAGGGGGGATCGCTTCTCGGCCTTTTGGCTAAGATCAAGTGGAGAAGTGAGGGGGATCCAGAATTACTCTTTTTAAAAATGTGTATTTTTTTGAGCAAAGGAAATTAGGAGCCAATCTGTTCTTTATTTTATATTTCAGGTAGTATCTCCCAGCTGTAATGATGACATCACAGTGAAAAAAGACCAGTGTTTAGTTCGATCATTTATCGATTCTAAATTGTGAGTCACTTAATAGTGTTATGGTGGGAGACCAAAAATGAAACCACATTGATAGACCCTTCCACAGTCCACGCTTTGTTTTTAAAAGTCTGATCATTTCATGAACTGTCGTTATATATTATGCTTTGACTTTTTGTAATGTAGTTTTTTCCTGAAAAATTTTATGTAAAAGCTTTAATTGTAAAAATTTGGTACTTTTATTATGTGTACTATTTCATACATGAACTGTGAAACTTACTTTTCTTGGAATATTACTAAAATAATTATTTTGATGTTTTTCTTAAGTCAGATTTTTAGAAACTTTCTTTAACCTCAGCTTTGTTTTGTTTCCCACAAAGGATGTTAAAAAAAACAAAAAGTGTGTGTGTGTGTGTGTGTGTTTGTATGTAGGTATGTATAAATATGTAGAGAAGTACTGTAGAAAATTTAATATATCTTACAATGATAAAAATATTTTAAATATTAATATTTTAAATATTATTGTTGTTTACTAAACTGAATGGTAAGTTTAAGAAATAGCAAAGATCAGGGGTGCCTGGGTGGCTCAGTTGGTTAAGCATCTGACTTTGGCTCAGTCATGAGCTCACGTTTCGTGAGTTTGAACCCTGTATCGAGTTCTCTGCTATCAGTGCAGAGCTTGCTTCAGATCATCTGTTCCCTTTCTCTTTGCCCCTTCCCTACTCAGGCTCATGTTCTCTCTCAAAAATAAACTTAAAAAGAGAAATAGTAAAGATCAAAATAGACGTTGCTGTGTCTTCAATAAGGAAAACATGCTGATACAAACTATCCCATACCATGTGTGGGAGGGTTCTATAGATTGAAATATTACAAATGGAGGCTTTCAAATTAGTGTATTTTGAGTATGTGAATCTTTAGAATTAAGATACTAGTTTTGGGGTTGCCTGGGTGGCTCAGTCATTTAAGCATCCAATCCTTGATTTGAGTTCAGGTCATTATCCCATGGTTGGGGAGTTCAAGCCCCACTCTGTGCTGACAGCAAGGAGCCTGCTTGGGATTTTCTCTCCCTTCCCCTCTTTCTCTCTTTCTCTAAGTAAATAAATGAACATTAAAAAAAAAAAAGATCCTAGTTTTGCCTATATTATCTCTTGCCTTTTTATTAAGGATTAGGACAGGAGTTCGTTTTTTTTTTTCCTTAACATTTATTTATTTTTGAGAGAGAGCAAGCAGGGGAGGGGCAAAGAGAGGAGGGAGATGCAGAATCTGAAGCAGGCCCCAGGCTCTCGGCTGTGAGCACAGAGCCTGAATCGGGGCTCAAACCATGGACTGTGAGATCATGACTTGAGCCGAAGTTGGATGCTTAACCAACTGAGCCACCCAGGCGCCCCAGGATATGCATGGTCTTTTAAAAACATTTTGTAGGCAAAATAATTTTGATTTTGGTGCTTACATTTTTCTATGTGTTAACATTGTCATAATTTTTATTTAATAATGGTTTCTCTCTCCTTTATTCTTCTATATAATTAGTTATTCTATAGCAAGAAAGGATATCAAGGAAGTAGACATTCTCAATCTACCTGAATCTGAACTCTCTGCTAAACCAGGTAAAATAAGGATGAATCAATCCATTATTTCATGATGTGGCTCTAAATGGCAAAGAGTGACTAAACCGAGGGTGAATATTCTCTGGGATCATTTTATTGTTTAGAGTTAATATCTACTCTTATTTGATGGCTATTTCTTTAATGTCTGGCTAAAATACTTTATTTGTAGTTTTTAGTTTAACTTTTAAGTTAATATTAACTTTTCATGTTTTACCATTAGTATTTTTAACAGTATTCCCTAGAGTAATAATAAACATTAAAACATTATGACTTAGGTATGTTCAAGTTGACTGTATCATTTTGTAAGTGACTGCTGAATTTGAATCTAGGTCTTCTGACTGAATGTTTTCTATTATTCTGTATTGCTAACTCCATGATAACTGTTTACATTTAGGGCTACAGAAAGCAAGCATCTTCTTAAAAACTAAAATTGTTCCTGATAATTGGAAAATGGATATAAGTGAAATCCTTGAGTCATCCAGCAGTGATGATGAAGATGGTCCAGCTGAAGAAAATGATGAAGAGAAGGAGAAGGAAACCAAAAAAGAGGAAGAAGAGGTGGTAGGTGAACTTTTATGTTTGTAATGTAAAAACATTTTAATACTTTAAAAATTACTGGGTGGCACTGTGGCTTAGTTGCTTAAAGTGGCTATCTAGTAAAGTAAAAATTACTACCTTTGTATATTTTCCCTCATTTAGATGCTCTATATTTATTTATTTCTGTCTTTTTCTAACTCAAATTGATTTGGGAATGGGGAATTGTTTTGGATTCCAATGTAGTGGGTAAATGAGAAATAATCTTTTTTAGCAGATAAGAGATTACAAAGAACTTTTCAGGTTAAATAATCAATAAGTACAAACTTTTTAAACAACCTTGGAGAAGAGAAATATAGCATTACATGTGTCAACTCACTTAAAATGTTACCATGGGGAATAACTGGTATTATCTTACTTTAAAGGTGAGGAAAGTGAAGGTCATGGAGGTTAAGTAACTTTCCCAAGGTTGTACAGCTCAAATGTGGAGAACATGAATTTGAACTCAGATCTGGTCTGTCTTAACTTGGCAACTTCACCTGTTTGTGACATTTCACACTATCTCAAGGATATAGGTGATTAAAAAATCCTATCCAAACTGAGAGAGTATTTCATTTGGCAGTTTGATAAGTAAATCATAGAAAAGAGATTGTTTTTATAAGAACTAATTTTTTTTGTGGTATTATTATGTCATTTAGGATATATATATATATAATTATAGGAAATCATTTATGGACTACCACATGATTGCTTATATGAATATTGTTATCTGTTTATTCAGCAGTGTTTTGTCAAATGGAATAAACTGTCCAGTGTATTTTTGGTTGTTATGAGGTAAAGAGACCTAGGGGCAGACAAAGAGAATGAGTTTATCAAAAAGAAGACCTATTTGAGCATGAAAAATATTTGCTTGGAAAATGTGGAATGCTTGTTTCTGTTCTACATATACAAATGTGAATTTGCTAAATAAAATGAGTATACTTGTATGTGATGGAGGGCATACGATATTTCTTTCCTTTTACTTCCCCTGCAGTATTTGGTTTTTTTGCACTCTGAAATCAGAATGGCGGTTCATACTTACAGGCTGCCTACAGAGTTGCCATAGTAACGTGCTGTTGGTTTTAAGTGAGCATGCTCGGAAAGACAGGAAGGTTTAGCAGAGGCTTGGCAGGTTGCCAATGGAGGTTTGCCAGATGCTTTGAAATGGGCTGTCTTTCTTTTCCTTTCATGTAATGTCTGATTTTTATGTGGAAGAGAATGTAAGTAGTGCTGTATAACCCTGCGGATGCTATGCCCTAAGAGGGAAAGCAAATATTTGCAAGTCAGACTGAAAAATGTTCAGACACTGTACTGATTAAGTAGAAGGGGAATCTAACCATTTTGCATTTGAAAGAAAATGCAGCATATAGGTAAGATTTTTTTTCTAAAATGTATTTAGTTACCATATTGATTGCCAAAAATGGGGTTAAATAAGAATTTTAGGTGTTGATGATGTGGCTAATAATGGTAGGACTCATAACCAAGCGTAATTGTTTCTTGTAAAAGAGACAGTAGGAGTCTATTTTTAGAATATCAGAGGATGAAGGCTATTTTTCTGAAACATAAGATAGATTTTGAAATGAAAATGATAATGAGACAGTTTGGCAAAATTCAGGATTTAAAGTCTAAATATTAAATGTGAGTTTTGTATTTTTATCTGTATTTATTTATAGATTATGTGTTTTCAGGGTAAATAGGCCACATTTTCAGGGTGTGAACTGTTGCAGTCTGGTTTTGCTTTTTTTTTTTTTTTTAATTAGCATTAGTTAAGATCTGATATTGTCAGATATTGAAAGAAGATTGCCTATTTTTGCTAATACTTTTAATTGGTGTCCCTTTTAGAATGCATTTTCTTTACTCCCCACCCCCCAAAAAGAAAACCCTGAAATTTTAAACAAAGAGAGTAAAAAGAGCTTTGTAGTAAGGTTGGAAAAGATGGCTATAAAATAGTAATTAGTAAATAGTGCTTTTATTGCAGCTCTTAATTTCATAAAAATCATAATGTTTTATTCAAGCTGTGAATAAATGCTAGTAAAAACGAATGAAGAGTAGAGGCAAGCTCTGTTACCTATTGTCTGCAGGTAATAATTAAAGAAATTTAAAAATGTAAGGACCTTTGTAAGGGATAGTATCATCTTAAAATGTGTTACTTAAATTGTGAACCTGTTAAAATTAAGTGAAAAAATGCTTTTTATCTACTGAAAAATAAAAGCAAAATTACAACATCAAGGCACTGAGTTGTCTGACCGTTAATTTAAATTATTTTCCAGACGGTTATTTCATAGCATATACTTTATTGAATTACTCGACAGGAACTAATTCCTCTTTTTTTTCTGGCCATGGAGGTAGATTTCTTGAGTGAGATTTTGGTTGCTTTAGGAAAAAAAATCAGCTGCATTTCTTGCTCTTGGACTTAAGATTTAGTTGCTGAATCATTCTAATTTGTCTTGGAACAGTAATTTTAAAAAATTTAATGTACTGATAAACTGAAAAGTAGTTTAATTTATATATAACAAAGGGAAAAAAGTGGGTATGGTATAAAATGAATTAAAGTCTGACAAGCCAGGGCCTACCTGGCTTAGTCATTACAGGCCTTTACTACATAGGTGAGGCTAAGCTGTTGTATTATACTGTAGATCATGTTCTTCTTGAAACACAATAATGCTGTGCTTTTCATGAAAATTTAATGTTGCTTTATAATGATCACAAAGATCTTTTATAACAGTCTGTAAACCACTGAAACAGTACTTTAGCCTATAATTTGATGTTTGTAAATTTTATGCAGTAGAATCATACAAGTGTTGGATACTTCTGCAGTGTTAATAGACAGTGGACATGGTCTTTTATATTTGATGCTTTGAGTGCCCTAAAATAGTCTGAATAAGGAGATTTGAGATTCATGGCTTTACCATGTGGAGGAGCATCTCTTTAATATTATTTTGAATTCCTGAGCATTGGTAGTTCAGGATTGGGGTGCAAGAAACGTATTTTGTACTGTTACTGGGTAGAAAAGACTTGAGAGTCTAACAGGAATTAGGTCCTGTCTGTGTTGATGACTGAATTTTAACCTGTTGGTAATTACATTAAAAAAAAGTCTGGAGAATATTTTTGTGGGTATTACTTAAATGTCTTTTATTAGGAAAATTTTATACTAGAAAAGATACTCCTGATTTCCTTTTCAGCTTTGAAATTAATTGAAAAGTCCATGTAAACATAAGAATAATGTCAATTATTCATTTACTCCTTACTTAAATTCACTTTGGACGAATGGAGGAGAGTTGTGTAAAGATAAATAGGTGAAGACATTATTATTAAGAGCGATTCTGACTGGTTGCAGCTGTTTTATCCTTTTGGTTTGCTATATGCAGCCTTATGTGTTGGGGCCTTTCAAAAATCTCTTCTAATTTCATATTTAGTAATGAAAGTAAGAGTTTAGTGAATTTTTATGAGATGCTCTTTTTTTGTTTAGAAGCACTGACACCCACTTCTCCAATTTTTGAGTTTTCTAGGGATCTCTATCATATCTAATGTCTGTCATATCTAATTATACTCCATTCTTATAAAAAGCATAAGTGCTTGTGGGTTTTCATTCATGGAAACTGGAATTCTTTTCTACTATGTAAATCTAGTGTTATTTGTATTTATGTGTTTTTGTAAAGGCATTTGTTAGTGATCTGTAAAGATCACTTGGGACATAAACCTACAGCAAATACTTGATAACTTGGGAAAATTATGCTAAGTCAGTATGATTTAAAGAAAAACTTCAAGGTAATGTTAGTATTTTAGGTATATCTAATAACTCCAGATGTCAATCAAGTGTTTCTAAGCAGATCCTATAAAGTCAACCTTTGATGAATAATTGAGACTTCAGCTTGCATTCAGATTTAATAACTTAGTTGCAAAAGTCTTAAAGTTTTGCTTATTGAGCAAGCAAACAAAAATGCCCTATTGTGTTTAGTAAAACCTTTCCTCACAAAATTAGCATAAGACTAACCAAATTAGGTTTACCTAATCAGATTAATGAGGATTTTAGACACGATTATAGCTATATTTTTATGTATTTACAAAAAAAATTACTTCTCATATCTAAGTATTTCATAGTTGTTGGTAGCATGAGAGAGGGCTGAATGAATTTAAAGCCTTAGATGTGACAATATCCAAACCATAGTTTGGTGATTAAAAGTAGAAAGTATGAATCTTTTCAAGTAGGGGGAAAAATATGAGTCTCAGTCCAAAGTCTGAGGTAATTCATGAGTCTTCTAGTAATTTGTTTTAGGCAGATTGTTGTCAAATTGCTTTCTAAAATTATTAAACAATGTCTTACCACATAGTGAATATATCATGATCCTTGAAATATTCTAAGTGTACATAACTGCGAAGAATGATACCACTGTAAATTTTATGACCGCCAGCATTTGCTGGGCCTTCAACACTATTGGTCATTTCCCAGTTTCTGTAATCAAATCCCTGTGTCATCTGGCCCAGCCTCACTCAGCTCCAACTTCAGAAAGAAACTAGGAGCTTCCGATGGGTAGCATGCACTTTCCCTCACCTGCCTGCCCTCTTTCCCTTAAGTACGAGTGATAATATGTTACGTTGCCTTCTTCTATGATGAGGACCTCAATTAATGCTCTGGATCTCATTCCCTTTTTCCTTATCTTAGATTATGAACTATCTCTCTTCTTTTCAAAATTTCTAACCTATTCTGTTGTTTCCTTCTCTCCAGTTTTTAAAAACATGCTTCTCTCTCTCCCAACCTGACCGCCTGCTCATTCTTCATTCACTGTAGTGTGTACCCCCCCCCAAACTGCTAACACATGTTACTTAAGGTCAACAGTGACCTTCAACAAATTTTCTTTACTAAATCCAACAAATTTTTGTCATGATCTCATTTGACTCCTTAGCAGTTTTCAGCGTTTTTGACAAGCCTACCTTCTTCAATTACCTGACATCCATGACATTACAAGTTTTTCTAGTTTACTTCCTAACTAAATGGTGCAATGATTCCAAATCTATATGTACATCAAAGATGTCTCTTCTTAGCCCTAGACATTCATATTAAACTGCCAGTGAGGATTTCTTATTTCATATTTTTCAAATTCACTGTGTACAAGAACTGTTCTCATCCTGCCTACCCCCCCCAAAACCGGTCCTTTCCGTGGTTGTCCCTCATTGAATTGAATAGAGGCACCATCTGCCAGTTAACTCACACCAGATATGTGGCGGTCACCTTAATCCTCCCCGTCTTGCCTCTCTAACCAATGAGATACCAAATCCTCTTTCAGGTTTTCCCACTTCCCTCAGTTTCTACTCTCTGCCACTGTTCTCCTTTACCTACAGAAATCAAATAGTAACCTTCGCATGTCCATACTGGTCTTCTCCAGTCTATTCTCTGCACTGAATCTAAGCAGATTTTTTTAAAATGAGAAATCTGGGGGTGGCTCAGTTGGTTGAGCATCTGGCTCTTGGTTTCAGCTAAGGTCATGATCTCGCGGTTTGTGAGTTTGAGCCCTGCATTGGGCTCATGCTGACGGCGCAGAGCCTGCTTGGAAGTCTCTCATTCCCTCTCTCTCTCTGTTTTTCCCCCACTTGCTCTGTCTCTCTAGCAGAAATAAGTAAACTTAAAAAAATTTAATAAAATGAGAAATCTAAATGGGATTCCTCCTTGAATAAGTTGATTTTAGGACACAAAAGTGGTTGTAGTATTTATTCTTTTATAATGAAACACAGTACTTCAAACATATTACATAATGTCACCTCTTTCAAAAAGTCGTGTACTAGACATTACTTACCTTCATATTTACTCAAGATTTAACTATTGTATTTTAATACAGCCTGTCATGGTGTTTAGCCCTTATTCTAAATGACCTATGCCTATTACGATTCTTAGTTTTCTGTTTCTTTCCTCTAAAATCCATATTGTCAACTGACAGTTTTTACATATGATAACTTTCTGGACAGTTTTTCAGAATTCTACATGGAGCAAGGCTTATACTGATACCCTAGGGAGTCATTTTATTTTAATCTATTGATCACCAGAGTTACCTAACAGCTTAATGTTGTGGGGGGTTTACTTTTTCTTGTTTTATTTAAGTTTTCAGTTTCTGGGTATTTTTTTAAAATTTAGGTTTTCGGGGCGCCTGGGTGGCTTAAGTCAGTTAAGCGTCCGACTTTCGCTTAGGTCATGATCTCGCGATTAGTGGGTTCGAGCCCCGCGTCGGGCTCTGTGCTGGCTGCCAGCTCAGAGCCTGGAGCCTGTTTCAGTCTGTGACTCCCTCTCTCTCTGACCCTCCCCTGCTCACGCTGTCTCTCTCTCTCTCTCTCTCTCCCTCTCTCCTAGAAATAAATAAATAAATAATAAATAAATAAAAAATAAAATAAAATTTAGGTTTTTATTTGTTATATTTCACTAAGGTGTTGTGATGACAAAATCTATCTATTGTGCCAGAGCATACATTTTATCATGAGTTAAGATGTACCTTTCATTATACCACAATTAAAATATTGAGCTTTTGTAGGAGATACAAACAGGTAGATGACCATACCAAATAAGGTTCTCAGCTTAGTTTCGGAGACTTAGTGGTTTTTAAAGACTATGTATTTAATTCTCACAACAGTATTTTTTTATGAGAGAGGAACTTGAGGTATAGAGAGATTACAGAAGTTTTCAGACTTGTAAGAAAAATTTTCTCTCCTCTGCATTGTATCGTCTATGAAAAGAGGATGTCAGGTTTTTGCATTGTAGTTTTTTTTCCTTTTCCCACAAATATGAATATCCACCATCTATCACAGAGCTTGGCTTATAGTAAACCTCCATTAAATAGTTTCTGAATAAGTGAATGAGTGTGGGCCTCGCAATTAGCCTAACATATTGCTACTTGAAATAAAGCATTGGAAGATTTGTTGTAAGGTTCCAGAAAGTTCACTTTGGAAGGTAATTTACCTTCCCTTCATAATAGCTTTCTTTTTTTAGGCAGTGCACTCGGTAGGCAATCTCATTTCCTGATATAATTTTGTGAGCTTGTAAATTAATTCCTTTTGGCTTAAGCTAGTTTGGGATAGTTTTCTGTCACTTCCAGTAAAGGTTCTTGACTAACATTCCTCTTCCTTTGTATCTTGTCCCACTTATTTCAGGTGTCTTCTGATAGGTCTTTTCCCCTCCAGAACTCATTCTTCATAGACATCTTTCTAACACATAAATGGTTCCTTCTGGAAACCTTTAATGACCTCAGCACCAACAGGATGAAGATTAGGTCTTTTATCATAGCCTTTTATAAGTTTGGCCCTTCCTCATTTGACCCATGCCCACTTTTCTATTCTCTCTGCCACTATTCTCCAGCAATATGTAACTTTTTTTAAACACCCCACCTACCCATATACACACACTTAGATTTTGTTCAGAAGCTGCTTATTGAGTTGTCAGGTGCATTACATTGAGTATCACCTTTGTGTTGCCCATTCCGTTTTTCAGTATTCAATATAATAGGGAAAAGGAAAGTTTAAAAAACTCAGAAGATGATAAACAATAGCTGAGATTTAAAGAATCCAACAGACATCTTTGTCAAAACAATAGAAGCACTGCCTGAGCTAAGGTTGAGTATGACCTATAAACATTCTATGCATTAACCCCACTAATGAGTTGTTCTAGCATTTTATTGCACTGTTTTAAAAAAATCAGTGAGGCTATTTAATATATTTCACACTTAAAACTATATACAGTAAAAGCCTAATAAGCAGCTTAGTATCACTAGTACTACTACCTACTGGTATCACTGATTCTTTCACGTCTGTCCTCCAGCCCATAGGTGGCTTCAGATTGCCACTTCTGGTGTGCTTCTTGCAGTACTTAGTTCCCCAGAGTAGAACTTTCAGGGCCCTGTCTTAATACCTCCCTTTCTCCAGCAGAATCTGCCTGCTGCAGAGGACTTGGCAGCTCAGCCAGGGATGGGGTGGGAAGGGGGCGCCAATGAAGAGGCCTGGAGGAGGGGTTGTAGCAGCAGCATGTAGGGTGAACGAAGCAGCTGTGGTCCAAAATAACATTAATTCATGAAAACAATATTTTGGTATGGAAAAATAACCATGGTATACTGGAACATATATTTTTTTTTTTAAGAAAGGAAGACGGTGTTCTATAATCATTAATAGTTTATTAAGGATGCCTGTAAGGGTTCGTAGCAATGGAATAACCATCAACAAAAGGTGTGTACTTCACATACAGTGCAGTTCAGTGCAATGAAACCACAGAAATCAAACTTCACTACACCATTATGCACTCTCAAAATGATGTCAGCTTTTGTGGCTCAAATGTGTTATGTGCTAAAAAATTATCCAGACCTATTCTGTAGAAATGTACCAAAGTTATGGGTTTGAGGGGCTTTGTGTAAAGTGCATCGTATTTTACTACGTGTTGTGACAATTTGGACACTTCCTGTATACTTTTGTGTTTTGGAGAGTTGCTGGCTAAGTTAGTTAATAGCTTAGCAAAAACAAGGGATTATCTTATTTAAAAAATTTTTTAAAATATATTTATCTCTTATCCCAATAAAATAAAGAAAGTGCATCTTTCAACAGAATCCATGCCATTTCTGAATGAATAAACATTTTCTGGTTAATGTACTGGGGACAGAATGAAGTGAATGATAAGAAATGTTTGTGCCACAGTGACCTGTGACTTAAGAACATCCTCAGCCACTCTTATTTTTTCTTTTATCTGACTCCTGTTGCATTTATATTATCATTAATGCTAGCTCTGAAACTCAGCTAATGTGAAATAATTGAAGAAAATCTCCATAGTTCATTTTCACAGATGCTGTTTTCACTCAGATAGTAACAGAGTGTCTAAGCTAAATGCCAGTCCCTGGTGATAAAATTGGGAGTAAAATAGGCATGTCACTAACCTCAGAATTTATCTAGCACTTAGGACGTGTGGGGACATGGAGGATTACAAACATGAATAACTGAGGCTTCAACGAAGAAGAGTCTCAGCCTTTATACCTCTCTCTTTCTCCTTCTGGAGTAGAGGATCTTCTTTACATCATCAAGGAACTTCCCTTTCCCTTCCAGTCCATCAAACTCATTCTTGACAGAGAACTTTTTTATTTTATTTATTTTATTTTATTTTATTTTATTTTATTTTTTATTTTGTTTTATTTTATTTATTTTATTTGTTTATTTTATTTGAAAAAGAGAGAGAGAGAAAATCCCAAGTAGACTTCCGTGCTCATTGCAGAGCCTGGTGTGGGGCTTGATCTCATGAACTGCGAGACTGAGACCTGAGCAGACATTAAGAGTTGGCCGCTTACTGTTGAGCCACCTAGGCATCCCTTTGCAGAGAACTTTTTTTTTTTTTTTTACAAATAGTTTATTGTCAAATTAGTTTCCACATAACACTCAGTGCTCATCCCCACAAGTGTCCTCCTCCATACCTATCCCCCCTCCCCCCCACATCCATCAGTCCTCAGTTTTTGTCAGCATTCAAGAGTCTCTCATGGTTTGCCTCTCTCCCTTTCCCCCACCATTTCCCCCCTTCTTCTCCCCCTTCCTCCGTCAAGTTGCTCATAATCCTCCTATACGTGCACACATAGGATATTTGTCCTTCTATGCCTGACTTATTTCGCTCAGCATAACACCCTCAAGGTCCATCCATGTTGCTACACATGGCCAGCTTTCATTGTTTCTCATTGCTATGTAGTATTCCATGGTATAGATAAACCACATCTTCTTGATCCATTCGTCCGTTGATGGACACTTAGGCTCTTTCCAGGTTTTAGCTATTGTGGAGAGTGCTGCTATGAACATTGGGGTACATGTGCTCCTATGCATCAGCATTTCTGTGTCCCTTAGGTAAATTCCTAGTAGTGCTATTGCTGGGTCCTAGGGGAGTTCTATTGTTAGTTTCCTGAGGAACCTCCACACTGTTTTCCAGAGGGGCTGTACCAGTTTACATTCCCACCGACACTGTAGGAGGGTGCGCGTTTCTCCACATCCTCGCCAGCATCTAGAGTTCTCTGATTTGCTCATTTTAGCCAATGCAGAGAACTTTTAAAAACACAAATCTGATGTGATTTCTCTTCAGCTCTCTTAGGTTCATGTTCCGATTCTCTAGAATATCATTAAAAAGTCCTTTCTTAATCAGGCTTCCTTTGCTAGCCTCATGTTTATGCTGTTTGCTTTTCACATTTTGGGTCTTTCCCTAATATAACCACCATCACGCTGTCCCCAGCAGAACTGCTCATCTTTTATGTATTTATTTTATGTATTTATTGTATTCATTTATGTATTTTGCAGCACTTTTAACATTATATCACATTGGCTTGTTTTCATTGCCACACCCTCTGTTAGACTCAGAGGGTCAGAGAAGTAGAAAGAACCACCTCCTCTCATTTTAATCACAGCACTTTTGCATATCCCTCCCAGACTCCTGCATGTCAGTAAGTGTGTGAACTGAAAGTGAAGATAGAGTTTCCAAAGTCAGAAAATTCATAATTTACTAGTATATATAGACAGATGCACAACTGCCTTTATAACACTAGGTACTATATACTGAACAGAGAGAGCACACCATGAGCCCCCATACAGAAGCCATATAGGCAGATTCTTCTAGCTGGAGGCATCTTCTAGTTTGCAGTTTATAGTCCAAGGTGACTGACAACACAGCTATGTGAAAAAAAAATTGTGAAGAATTACTTGTTGTAAGAGATTAAGCAATTTTAATTTTTGCAAAGACCAGCAGGTAAATTTAAATACTGTGTTTATAGCTTTTTCTTGTGGAAAGTAAATTTCCTCTCAGGCATTTATTTATAAGCAGAATTCTTTATTCATTTATGTCTTGTTTTTACACCTGATAACTGCACCTGACCTTAGAATTTTATGGCCATAATTTCTCATGGTACTTAATACAGTCTTGGACATCCATAACTTTTTTAAAGTTTATTTATTTTGGGGGGAGTGGGGAGGGAGAGGGAGAGAGAGAGAGAAAGCATGAGCACAAGTTGGGGAGAGTCCTATAAAAGGGACAGAATCTCAAGCAGGGACCCTGCTGCAAGGCTCAGTCTCACAAAACCTTGAGATCGTGACCTGAGCCAAAGTCAAGAGTCAGAGGCTTAAATGACTGAGCTACCCAGGTGCCCTTGCTAACTTTTAAGTCAAATATATTTAAAACACCAAATTTTATCTATATACTTAAAACTATATTCTTAGTGAGAATTTATGAATGTTTACTACAACCTTAATACCTAATTGAAGTTGATGGGTTCATTTTGTTTACTTGTTTTTATAAGAAATTTTGATTTCAAATCAGTGTCTTTCTAAGAAATACGTTTTTCATATACTGGATACAGTGGTCTTATTTGAATTCTGCAAGATCATAAATACTGGAAATAAGGTGTTGGTTTGAGGAGAGAATATTGTGTTTATGAAGGACAGGCAAAGCATAGAGGCAGTCTGGCATAAGGTGGTGGTATTTTTTTCCCCTATACCATACATCCTTGTAAATAATACGGAAATGATTCTTGGACTGCTGGATTACTTTTTGTCTTGAGTTAATTCATTGGGAGTTGTTCTAATAACCTTGCAAAAGCAAGACCTTAAAATCACATGGGGAAAAAAATCTGCCATCATTTGGTTTGAACATTTAGTAATGAGTGCTATTAACTCTGTACTGATTAACTCTGTACATTGCTAATTTGTGAGGCTTACAACTTTAACTTACGTTTCTTCGTATTTGTTAAAACTGAAAGTACTCCAGTGCTATAAATCATTACAGTGCTATAAATGAATGTACTAAAAGATTTTATTTTCTTTCTCTTGATTACCTCATAGTTTTTAAAATTATATATTTTAATCAACTTCATGTGTATTGATTCTGGCTGCTATATTATTAATGATTAAAATTCTTAATGAATACATCATTTTAAGGGAACTGTTGCCCTATAGACTGTGAATACTCAATATTTATTGGCTGATCATTGCTTTTGCTTTGAATATAGGTTCTAAAATTCCTCTTTTAGAACATAGGAAAACAGTACTCTGGGGGCACCTGGGTGGCTCAGTCAGTTGGGTGTCCGACTTCAGCTCAGGTCCTGATCTCACAGTTCGTGGGTTTGAACCCCGCATCGGCCTCTGTGCTGACAGCTCAGAGCCTGGAGCCTTCTTAAGATTCTGTGTCTCCCTCTGTCTCCGTCCCTCCCCTGCTCACACTCTGTCTCTCAAAAATAAATTAGCATTAAAAAAAAAAAGGACTCTGAAATTAAATTATAATAACATTATAATATGGGCTAAAGATATTAGTGTTTTGTCTGTTTCTCCATAGTATATCTTTTATTTATTTATTTACTTATTTTTGGTTGTATGTTTTTGAGAGAGAGACAGAGCATGAGCCCGGGAGGGGAAGAGAGAGAGGGAGAAACAGACTCTGAAACAGGCTTCAGGCTCTGAGCTGGAGAGCATATAACCCAATGTGGAGCTTAAACCCATGGACTGCAAGATCATGACCTGAGCTGAAGTCGGACACTTAGCCGACTGAGCCACCCAGGAGCCCCAAGTATTTCAAATTTTAAATCAGAGTTTTCCCAAATGTTAGTTTATAAAAAGTCTATCAGGAAAGGGAATATTTTATTAAAATCTATTTGACTAGAGCCAAGACTTCAGCATTATACAGGTTTATGTAATTAGTAAAAAAGTAAAGTAAAATTTAAATAGGTATTTGTAGAACTAGGTTTTTTTTACATGAGTATTTCCATTATTTCCCCACCCCCAGGAACTAGTTTGTGGTTATGTATCTAGGTTCCTTCCCTAAGAAATAATTTTCACTTTTTTTTATTTTCAAGGGTTGCAAAGTCTTATTTAAAAGGCCATGCGAGAGAGCAAATGAGAAAAGCAGGCTCATGTGATACAAGAAGGGATTGTGGGGCCTGTACTTGTATATACGTTTCTTTAAACCATTGTGCTATCCAAAGAAAAAACCTTTGCCATGTGACTTTGCAACCCCTGGTTTATAATTCATTCAATAATAACAAAATTTTAACGTTTGTAAGTGGATTATTTTTAAATAATATGTTTGTAATTATTGTTCTCATCTGTCAATACATTTCTGTGGGCCACATGGTATTTTGATGGATTTTTAAAAAAATGAAACCAAATGATGTGAAAACACTCTTAACCCAATTCCTGAACCTTTTCCTCATGGCTCATCTTGATATTGATATTGATATTCAAGGGTAGGGTTGGAGTATAGATGGGTGAAAGGTAGAGATGTTGTATCTTGACAGTTGTATCAGATCAGCTCTAAGAAAATATGAATTAAAATCAAGCATTGTAAAGTTTGGAGGAAATTTATATTTTTCAGATCCATAAAAGTTCCTCTTACATTGGGTTCATAAAACAAACCAAAAAAAAAAAAAGAAAGAAAAAAACTGTATATCTTGCTCTATTCATTATTCTTTATATTTTTATATTTTACCTTTACAGCCTGAGGAAGAGCTTGATCCTGAAGAGAGGGACAACTTCCTCCAACAGCTTTATAAGTTTATGGAAGACAGAGGTATTTCATGCTCATTATTTAAAAGCAGTAATTTCTGGGGCATCTGGGTAGCTTAGTGGGTTAACTGTCTGCTGTTGACTCTTGATCTCACCTCAGGTCTTGTTCTCAGGGTCCTGAGTTCAAGCCTTGTGTTGGGCTGACACTAAATGTGGAGCTTACTTTTAAAAAAAAAGTCGTTTCTTTTAGTTTTACATTCTTGGTTTTTGCATAATTTTTGTTAGAATCTTGGATTTGGATTTCAAGTAAAGCCCAAGAATCAGTTATAGTTGGAATAAAAACAACTATTAATATCTATTTTGAGCAGAAATGCATAGGAAAGTAGTTTGGATAGAATTATATTTAGCCTACTTGGGACTTCTAAAACCAAAAATTATTATTATAATATTTCAGTAAAGGAAGGTGAACAGTCATAATGGTAATCTTCATACCCATTAATTACTAATGCTGTGTTTGCAGCAATAAACTAGCCTGATCTTTGGTCTCAAAAAATGAAATTAGGAAATCAATTCCTGTCTAAATAGAAAGGATTTCTAATAGAGTTAAAAGAAATAAAGCCTTTATAAATTCTACTTTTTGACATTACATCAGTCCTGGAAAATCCTGAGACAAATTTGTCCTAGATACTTTGTGACTTTCAGAAATCTTCCTTCAGATTACTGCCAGCAGTTATAATATTTCTGTTAAAGCAGGGAAAATGGACCCATGCCCTAAATCACACCTATAAAATTATGTTTGTTCTTGCAGAGGCTTCTAGAGCCAGCATTGTTGTAGCTTTTAGTTCTACCCAGTCCACTGACAGGTGATTGTATTAGTTGTGAGAGAGGTGATCTTATTAGTCTTAGAAGTGAATCTAAAGATCATCACAATACTTTTTGAAGAATATAGAGAATAATTTATGTTGTCTTATATAATTAAAGGTTCTCTGAATAGAAGCTTCTGATTAATAAAACTTGGGAAGTTAGATATTGGAAACTTCGTATTGATAGCTTTGTAAAGGCATTTTCCATTTGAATAAAAATTTTATTTCTACTTTCTGATATTAAAAAGGTACTCCAATCAACAAACCACCTGTTTTGGGCTATAAAGATCTCAATCTCTTCAAACTCTTTAGACTGGTTTATCATCAAGGTGGATGTGACAATGTAAGTAAAGATGTAATGAAAAGATAAATCATCTAATGTTGTACTGCTATCTGCACTATAGGTAATAAACACATTTTCTTAATGAACATAGAATATTAGTGTAAAGATTATTTCCCTTTGTAAATGTTAACAAATAAAAACTTAATTTTCCAGATTGATAGTGGTGCTGTATGGAAGCAAATTTATATGGACCTTGGCATTCCTATTTTGAATTCAGCTGCTTCCTACAATGTAAAAACTGCTTATAGAAAGTAAGTAGTATAGTTTATTCATCAAAGCATACATATTACAGGGAATATTTTCCATTTAATTTGTTAACAGTTAAACAAGAACACATCAATCAAAGTACATTAAAGTTAGAGAAGGTGTATAAAAAAGTTTAGGTTAATACATAATTGGGATTGAACATTATTTCATTGCACCAAGTCTGCTTTACTCCATTTTTCGTGTTGTCCTAAATTTCCTTTTCAGAGTCAGGAATGCAGTCAGTGTTAACAGTCTGAAATGATGATACATGTCCTAGAGCTATATCTTCTGTGGCAAACAACCTTCATATCAAAACTATGATAGCTATGTTCAGTTATCACAAGCATAGATTTTTCAGGAAGAAACTGTATGATCAGTATTTCAGTTTATAATCCTGTTTAAAATCAAGAAATTAGTACCATAAAAATAAGTCTTAAGTTTTACTTTTTAAAACTACATGTTTTTAATAATATAGTATTCAAGTTAAAGGTAAAGACTAAGATTTCCTAAATTGAAATATTGTTTGTTTAGGTATCTCTATGGTTTTGAGGAATACTGCCGTTCTGCAAATATTCAGTTCAGAACTGTTCACCACCATGAACCAAAAGTAAAGGAGGAAAAAAAAGATTTAGAAGAATCAATGGAAGAGGCTCTAAAAGTAGATCAAGAAATGCCTTTAGTAGAAGTGAAGAGTGAACCTGAGGAGAATATTGATTCAAACAGTGAAAGTGAAAGAGAAGAAATAGAATTAAAATCTCCAAGGGTAAGTAGTTAATATTAGTTTTATCTGGTTTATTTTAAATGTTACTTAATCTTTTTCATTATAGACATTTTAAGATATACACAAAAAAATACTACAGTGAACCTTGTGTGTTTTCCAGTATTAAGGTGTGCTTTAGGCAGACTAACCTGGCTGCTTTTTCTTTAAAAAAAAATTTTTTTTAATCTTTATTTTTGAGAGAGAGACATAGCACAAGTGGGGAGGGGAGCCGAGAGAGGGGAGACACAGAATCCCAAGCAGGCTCCAGGCTCCAACTGTGAACTGTCAGCATAGAGCCTCATGCGGGGCTTGAACTCATGGAACACAAGATCATGACCTGAGCTGAAGTTGGATGCCTAACCTACTGAGCCACCCAGGCGCCCCTGGCTTTTTTTTTCTAAATACTGCACATATTATTTCTTGTATCTGAAAAACCATTCTTCCTATTATTTTCTCTTTATGTCTGTTTAAGTCATTCTCATCTGGGGTCAGTCTCAAATATTTACTTCCTTCAAGTCTAGCTAAAAGGTCACCTCAGTGGGGAAGCCTGGGTGGCTCAGTTGGTTGAGTGTCTGACTCTTGATTTCTGCTGGGGTTATGATCGCAGGGTTGTGTGATCAAGCCCCACATCAGGCTTTGTGCCAAGCATGGAGTCTGTTTGGGATTTTCTCTACCCCTCTGTCCTTTTCCCCTCTTTACGCACTCTCTCTCTCTCTCAAATTAAAAAAAAAAAATTTCTTAAAAGTTCCCTCAATGAAGCCTATCCTGGTCACCTTATCTAAAATTGTAATCTGCCTCGTCTCTTTGGCATTTGCAATCCCTTTAATGTTGTTCTTTTTATCTGTAGTCTTATTTATATACTCTTCATTATATTTATTTCTTTTACCCCACTCTGCACTGGACTTGCACTCCATGGAGTCATGGATTAGTGTTCTTTCTGTTCATTGACAGATTGCAGGCATCTAGAATAGTAGTTAATCTACAAGTAAGAACTTACTAAATAGTTGTTGAGTGAATGAATCTCCTCCTTATAATTCCTGAGTCTCCCACTGGATCAGATCTTTTCATTCTGTCACCTCACAGCACACTGCACATAAAATTCTTGTGACAGTTTTTTATGCTTTGTCTTATTTTCTAGCCATGTTCACACTGCTTTTATCTTCTAACTGTTCTTCTCCATTAGTATATAAGTCCTTTGTAGAAGTTCTCATCCATTGTTTTGATCATTGCTGAATGATGTCTACATAGGATTAAATTTTAGGAGAAAAAAATTTATCACACTATTAAAAGAGTTCAGTTACTATTACACCTTATTTTTCAATGAAATACTATTTAACGAAAGAGGAGATGAAATCACCTCTTTTAGCTGCTCAGAAACCATTTTTTAAAACCGTCCATTTCGGGGTGCCTGGGTGGTTCATTTGGTTAAGTGTCCAACTTTAGCTCACGTCATGATCTCATGGTTCATGAGTTTGAACCTTGCGTCAGGTTTTACTGTCACCTGGAGCCTGGAACCTGCTTTGGATCCTCTGTCTCCCTCTCTCTGTCGCTTCCCTACTCGTGCTTTCTTTCTCAAAAATAAACATTAAAAATATGTCCATTTTGACCATCATCCAGTAAATGAAATCTTCTAGTGAATTTCATGAAACATTCAAATTGGTTTGTTTCATTTTTCATTTTTTTTAACTTGAAAAACTGTGGTAAATACACATAATATATAGTTTATCATCTCAACCACTTTTATGTGTACAGTTCAGTGGCATCAACTACATTCACATGTTGTGCAGTTATCACCACCGTCCACCTCCAATACCTTTTTCATTTTGCAAAACTGAAACTAGTCATTAAACAGTAACTTCCCATTCCTCTTTCCCCAGCTTGTGGCAACAACCATTCTACTTTCTGTCTATGAATTTGACTACTCTAGGTACTTCATATAATATGTAGAATCATACAGTATTTGTCCTTTCGTGACTGGCTTATTTCACTCAGTATAATGTCTTGCAAGTTAAATCCATGTATGTGTCACAATTCCCTTCCATTTTAAGACTGAATAATGTCTCCCATTATATGTATTTTGGACATACTTTCTTGTCATTATATAAAGATGTTCCTCATCTTTTTTTTTTAAGTTGTATTTAAAAACTTACTTAAAAAGACCTTACATAAAGATGTCCCTCATCTTATGTAAAATATCTGCAGAGTACTGCATATGATGGATGCTCCATAAATTTACCTTACGATTTTCTCCAGTATTTTATGACTACAAAAAGTGCTGTAATAAATATGCTTATAAAAATTCCTCCTTATTTGTCTGAATGTAGAGAGTCACGTGGGTGACTCAGATGGCTAAGTGTCCAACTACTGATTTTGGCTTAGGTTGTGATCTCATGATTGGTGGGGTCAAACCCCTCGTTGCGCTCTGTGTTGACAGCGCAGAGCCTACATGGGATTCTGTCTCTCTGCTCCTCCTCCTGCTCATGTGTGTGCTCTCTCTCTCTCAAAATAAATAAATGGGTGCCTAGGGCCTGGGTGGTAACAGGTGCTTTCATTCATTTACCTACAAGTATTTAAAGAACACCTGCTGGGGTGCCTGGGTGGCCCAGATGGTTAAGTGTTTGACTCTTGGTTTTAGCTCAGATCATGATCTCATAATTTCCGGAGTTCGAGCCTGTGTTGGACTCCGTGCTGGCAGTGCAGAACCTGCTTGGGATTCTCTGTCTCCTTCGTTTTCTGTCTCCTGCTCATGCTGTCTCTGTCTGTCTCAAAATAATTAAATGTAAAAAAAATAAAAGATAAAACTATGTAAAAATGTACTTAAAAAAATAAAGAACGCTTGCTATGTGCATAGGATAGAGAAGTGAATAAGACAGTCCTTGCTCTCATGGAACTTACCCTTTAGTTCTTTGTGATAAGAAAAATAAGCTTATTTTCTAACTTCCAAGTTTAAATAGCACATAGTTAGGAACTAGGGAAAACGTATTATACTGAGATATAATGTTTTCTAGTGCTCTCTGAGTTGTCGGTCCCTTTTCTACCCTCACTTTATTCCAAGTAGAGGGAAACTCTGCCAGTGTGTAGAGGTGGACTTGAAGGAGAACTTCAGAGAGAATAAAGTGGCTCACCAGTTTCATGGTCAGTTGAGCATGCAAGAGGGTAGTAAAAGCTTCTGGGGTAGACAAGTTACTGCTGGCCCAGTGAGCTCTCCATATACTCATACAAAGAAATCCACTCAGTTGCTGGCTGTTGATATAATTCAGTCCTTTTAAAACGTAGTCTCACAGAAATACAGTGATAATGTAAATTTTATCCTAAAAATGGTGGAATTAGAGACCACAGAGCTTTAAGAGTCCATAACTTTTTCTGCTGGATTATTTTTTAAGTTACTATTATTAACCTGTATCATTGATGTTTAGTTAATTATTTTAGAACATTCATCATAGTCAAGAAGTATTGCAAGTGGGATAAAGTATGCTTAGTGAAATAAGCCTTGACAAAGACAAATCCCATATGGTTTCACTTACAGGTAGAACTCGAAAAGAAAAAAAGAATAAGCAAAAAAAGAGAAACAGACTCATGAATACAGAGAATAAACTAGTGGTTGCCAGAGGGGAGGGAGTGGGTGGATGGGCTAAATAATAGGGGACTCAGAGGTACAAACTTGTAGTTATAAAATAAGTCACAGGAATGAAAAGTACAGCATAAGGAATATAGTCGGTACTATTGTGATAACTGTCAGGTGACGGATGGTGACTACACTTACCATGGTGAGCACTGCATAATGTATATAATTGTCAATTCACTGTGTTTTACACCTGAAATTAATCTAATGTATATCAGCTGTACTTCAATTAAAATTTTATTATACTCAAGAAATACAAAAGTGAGATAAAATGATGTGGTGAACAAAGGAGGAAATTTTCACTTCTTACGTAGTATGTAGCCAAGGATCATAGTAGACATGGACATAATTAAGTCATTTACATGGGTTGAAAGGAAAGTGCCTAGGAATTGATGGGCTGTCACTGTCATGTCTCAAGTCCAAGAGAAGACTAGTCATTGCTGTGACACTTTACATAAAAGAAACATTTTCTGCCTTTTCCCCCCATTTGTAGTGATAACTATTTTAAAGCTTTTACCTCTTCTACTAGGGACGAAGGAGAATAGCTCGAGATGCAAATTCTATTAAAAAGGAAATTGAAGAAGAGAAAACAGAAGACAAATTGAAAGACAACGATACAGAAAATAAGGATGTAGTTGAGGACTATGAAACCGTGGAGAGAAAAGAAAACGAGTTGCTGCTGGGGAGAAAAAATACACCAAAGCAAAAGGAGAAGAGAATTAAAAAGCAGGAGGATTCTGATAAAGACTCAGATGAAGAGGAAGAAAAAAGCCAAGAGAGGTACATTATCTTATATTTGTTCTCCAGAAGCACCTGTCTGGGGTACAGCAGCGCTCTGATCCTGCTTAGAGATTCAGGTTTGAGGGAATGTTTTCTTATTGGGACTTCCGTTCCTCTTGTCTAGTGAAGGTGAGACACATTGTGAAGATGATGTGTATCGCCTTTCGGAATTGGAGAATATACTGGTCGCACCATTTTAATAGCACTTGTGCCCTAAACAGTGGCCTCAAAGAAGGCTGCGCCACCCAGTCAAAAGAAAGGTCCTGCAGTTGACAGCAGGGAAGGGAGCTGGAGAAAAATGGAGGAAGTGGACAAGAGGAAACAGCGACAGCAAAAATTCCATTTTAAAAAAGGTACAATGTGGGAAAGCTAACAAACACATGGGTGCACAGTACTAGCAGATGTTTCTGTGTGTTAGCTTTATCTAAGACATTTTTCTTTTCAAGTTATTGTATTAGATTAAGTGGCATGCACCCCTGATTCTAGTTTGGAAAATACATTCTTGCCCCACATCACACCAATAAATTTCAGTTTTTTAATGTCCATTCTGTTTGCTGTTGAGTGTTGGTATTTTTTTCCCATGTATTATACATGTATGGACTGAATTGACTTAAATATTACCAAAGATTAGGCAGTCCAGGTAGAGCAAATTAATGTCCGACTGTGTTTAGTTGGCCATTTCTGTGTTGTCAAATGGATTTACTAATTTTTATATGCTACTAAAAAGTGAACCTTAATTCAGCAACAACAGCATAACACACGTTCTTGTAACATAAGCTCTTCTCCATAGTTATTTTGATTATTATATTATATGATGATAAGTTTTCTAGGAATTTAAGTAAAATTGGGAAAACGTAGTCTGCTGCATCCAACTAGTGGCTGACACCCATCTGAAAATTAACCATTGAGAAAATATTTGTAAAAATAGGAATGACTGGTGAGTGGGAGAGGTGATTTTATGATTCAGTCCAAATAAGTACAAGAGCTATCACAATTACATGTGAATTAGATGAGTGAATAAAGTAAGTTCTGTATCGAAATAGGATTAGGAAAACTGGGAGGAGATAATTGAAGCTGAATATAATGATTTGAGTGCAGTATTTCAAATATTTGGACAACAGATTTAAGCAAAAGTGAACCATTTAAAGTAGGACTGCATTACAGTTTGAAGTTTTATTAAAAATAAACATCAAAATACATGTATATATATATATATATATAATACAACATGTAATGCGTATATGTATATATATAATATGTGGTTTTAAAAGCCTTTAGAGTTGATACGTAAATGGAATACTTGTTTCAGAGAAAATTTCACAGACTTGAACATGAAGAACAATATTCCCTTTTATTAAAATTGAATACATAGACAAACAGTCTGTATTCTCATTCTATAACAGGAATCATGGAAACAGGAGATTTCTTATCTGTAGAGATTTCTGTTTTAAGTAGCTTCTTAAAACCTTATCAGGCTATAATTTGGAAGGTGTCCTTTGACATAAAACATTACCAGGGCCAATGAGGTGTCAAAGCTTCTTCCTGTCGGTTTCTCTAGGGATCCCCAGATGAATGCCCTACGTTTCTTAGAGTACAGTGCCTCCTCGGAAGCATTTACCACTCAGGACACTAAGATGATCTGTGGTGCAGATCTCTTCTGAATCCCTGGAGGGCTAATACAGAATATTTTGTTTGTAAAAATACTGAAATACTGTCAGACCTCCCTAGGTCAGTCTCTTTTACACCTGATTATTTGAAACAAAAGCTGATGGGGAGAGGAATAAAAACACAATAGAAATCAATATGCGATACAAAAAGCTTTGTTCTCCTAGTGCTATCCCACAGTTTCAACAAGTGACCTAATATTCAAATATCTATTGTTCCTTTGTTAAGGTAGGGAAACCTAGTTTAAAAGATATAGTTACTGAGGTAGATAGCCCTTGTTCATTATTCTGCCCACTAGAACAGTTATGCTAAAGACCATTCTAAATTGAGCAGAGTGGTAGTAAAGTAGATTCATGACAATTTAGTTGCAGAAAGTAAAAAACTATTTTTAGATAATTTTCATATAATAAGGTGGCACTTGATTATGAATCCTAAAGACTTTTACAAAGCATATGGATCTTACTTTGTTTTATCAAACTGATTAATTTGACTACATCATCAACTGTGATTAGTGATTGGCCTTTAAGAAGTATGGATTTACTTGTGGTACAGTGCACCTTTACGTAATAAATGAATTCCTTGGTAGGTAGTCCATAAAAATCTTCTCCTTCTCCTCCTTCTTCTCCTCCTCCACTGACATGCTATTAAGGTAATACTTAGGTTTTAACTATTCTACATGTTGAATTCTTTTAGCATATATTGGTTTGTTCTCCATTAAATTATTAGTAGCATTATCAATGTTATAACTTGCTGCAGGGAAGAAACAGAAAGCAAATGTGACTCTGAAGGGGAGGAAGATGAGGAAGACATGGAACCCTGCCTAACAGGAACCAAAGTGAAAGTAAAATATGGCCGAGGGAAAACACAGAAGATCTATGAAGCCAGTATTAAAAGCACTGAAATTGATGATGGGGAAGTTTTATACTTGGTACATTACTATGGATGGAATGTCAGGTAAGCAGGAAACCTATTTTCTTACTACTGAAATTTCTTCCATTGTTCAAAACCATCAGTTTAATGTTGTGAAGAACTAAAGCAAATGGCATATATAAAACAAATGGCTACCAAGCACACCTTTTATCTACTTTCCAAGACTTTTAACATCCCCACTGCTTTACTAGCTGTGTCAGAACTTCAGGCAAGGGTCACCAAGAGCCTATGTGTAGTTGAACAGGGTGGGTTTATTAGTCATTTGCAGTGAGGGAGAACACACAGTAAGTGGTACCATGGGCATCTCATCAAGAGAGTGTTACATGAATTCATGAAAGTCCAAGGCACGCCTCTGGGAACAGCAGTAGCCCAGAATTTTGTGGAAACGTCCTGCAGAACATGCACAGGGAGGAGGCCTGCAGCTCCCAACAGTGCAAGTGGTTTGTTTATCAGTTACATTTATTCGAAATCAAGCTTGTATCGGGGTGGCTCGGTGGCTCAGTCAGTTAAGCATCCAACTTCGGCTCAGGTCATGATCTCATGACTCGTGGGTTGGAGCTCCATGTCCTACAGCTCAGAGCCTGGAGCCTGTTTCAGATTCTGTATCTCCCTCTCTTTCTGCCCCTCCCCTGACTCAGGCTCTGTCTCTGTCTCTCAAAAATGAATAAATGTTAAATAAATAAAATTTAAAAATAAAAATAAGTCAAGCTTGTATCAAGTTTTATAATTCTAAATTGATTAAAAATGTTAGAGGACTCAGATTTGAGCTTGTTAGATGCTTTTAGTGGGGGTTTAAGGAAGTGGGTTTTGCTGTAGATTGAATGTGGTCAAGAAATGGTGATAATTGTGTGATTGGTTATCTTAATAAAACTTATCTAGAAGACAAGACAGAGGTTAGTGTTGTAATTGATAAAGAAGCAGCGGTTAGTCACTCAAGATAAAAGGATGTTGGTCATTTTTGTGGCTCGGATGATGTTCCTTTTTCTCATGTGTTTAGACACTATTATGAAGTGGTCTTGTTTTTGTCTTGATCAGTCATGGTCACGGAACAGACTTGTCTGATGTTGCTGTTCTGTGACACTGTTGATGTTCAACAGGAGAACACCTGGCCCTAGCTTTGAGTCCTCATCAGCTCTGTAGCTGATAGGACCAGGCCAGTTCTTGAGGACCAGGGACTCCTTTCCTCTTTCTACTTTGGAGAGTCTTCTGTGTTTAATGTCTCTGCTTGCCCTGTATTTGCTTGGAGCCAGAGTGCTTCAAGGTTTCCTTGTGTCCTAGAAGTGTACTCTGTTATGTGTCAATTCCCTCACCTCTAAATTGGGTAAATTATGTGCCTGCTTGATAGAGATGTTTTGAGAAATAGTGCTTAAAACTTGTATTAACATACAGAGTGCTTAGAACAGTGCCTGGCATGCAGTAAGTACTCAATAAATGTTCACTCTTTTCTTTAACGAGTGAGAGTTAGGTTTCTTTCATTTTGCATCATTTTAAGAATAAGGGTTTAGGTGTGCCTGGGTGGCTCAGTCACTTAAGTGTACGAATCTTGATTTAGACTCAGGTCATCATCCCATGATCGTGGGATCAAGCTCCATGTCAGGCTCTGTGCTGGGCATGGAACCTGCTTGGGATTTATCTCTCGCCCCCTCTCTGTCCCTTCCCAATGTGCATGCCCCCCCGTCAAATAACTAAAAAAAAAAAAGTATGGGTTTACTGAATAGCATATAAAACTTAAAAATTTCTCAGACCAGTCCCTGTGCTCTTCACACTTCTGCCAACACTAGTAAGAAACTTTTTTTGAGAGAGCAAGAGAGCGCATGAACACAAGCAGGAGAGAGGCAGAGGGAGAGAGAAACTTAAGCAGTCTCTGCACTGTCAGCTTGGACCCTGACGCTGGGCTCAAAACCATGAACCAATGGGGTGCCTGGGTAGCTCAGGTGGTTAAGTGTCCTACTTCGGCTCAGGTCATGATCTCACAGTTCGTGGGTTCGAGCCCTGCATTGGGCTCTGTACTGACCGCTTGCTCAGAGCCTGAAGCCTGCTTTGGATTCTGTGTCTCCTCTCTCTGCCCCTCCTCTGCTCACGCTCTGTCTCTGTCTCTCAAAAATAAATAAATGGAAAATAAATAAATAAATAAATAAAAAAGAAACCATGAACCAAGAGAGCATGACCTGCTCTGAAACCAAGAGTTGAATGTTTAACTGAGCCACCCAGGTGCCCCACAAACTTTAATTTTTAAAAAATTGCTTATTATTCAGTGTTTACCATTGACATACAACGTCCTGTTAGTTTCAGGTACACAACATGATTTACCAGTTCTATGCAGACTCTTTAGTCCATCTCAGAGATCTGTTGTTTTGTACGCACATATTGCATTCAGGGAGCAGGATACTATCTTGTCAGCTCTGAGTCATTGTCTTTGCACTTGCAGCACTTAGAGCCTTTGATTTTTCCTTGCTTCCATTCAGTTCCAGCTGTCCACTCCTACTTACCCCCTGTGTGGGTCTGCTTATCTTTCTAGAATGTCCCCTTCCTATTCTTCATGCTCATCTTTTTTTTTTTTACTAAAAAATTAAAATTTTTAATATTTATTTTTGAGAGAGAGAATGTGAGTGGGGAAGGGTCAGAGAGAGAGGGAGACAGACTCCGAAGCAGGCTCTCAGCCTGATGTGGGACTTGAAATCACAGTCTGTGAGATCATGACTTGAGTGAAGTTGGTTGCCCAACCGACTGAGCCATCCAGGTGCCCCTAAAATTTTTTTCTTAACGTTTGTTTTTGAGAGAGAGAGAGCATGTGTGAGGGAGGAGCAGAGAGAGAGAGGGAGACACAGAATCTGAAACAGGTTCCAGGGTCTGAGCTGTCAGCACGATGCAGGGCTTGAACTCACCGTGAGATATGACCTGAGCCAAAGTCAGACACTTAACCGACTGAGCCACCCGGGAGCCCCACTCTCATCTTTTTAATGTTTTACTTAAGACTTTTCTCGAGTCATTTTATTTTATTTTTTTCACGTTTATTCATTTTTGAGAAACAGAGTGAGACTGAGCACGGGAGGGTCAGAGACAGAGGGAGACACAGAGTCCGAAGCAGGCTCCAGGCTCTGAGCTGTCGCAGGGCTCAAACTCATGAACCATGAGATCATGAGCTGAGCTGAAGTCAGACGCTTAACCAACTGAGCCATCCAGGCGCCCAACAGTCATTTTATTATATGCTCACGTTCTTCTTGCTGGTTACCTTCCCAGCTAGTTACCTAACTGGTTACTTATATGGTTCGTGGCTTTTCATTGTCCTTCCATACCCCTAAAAGCTAGAATAATTGTGGTCTGCTTATTGAAACAGAGCTACGGTAGTGCCTAGAGAATCTAGTTGGGTTTCTAAAGCAGGGGAGCATGTGCGACTATGAGGGGAGTCCTGGTCTATAGCTGAGAGATTCTGCGACCACCCTTGGTTGGCAATATTAATCCTGGAGTACCTACATGACATACTGTGGTGACCAAGCCATGTGGCCTGGACCAGGTCTATTTTCATTCAGACCTGTGATTTTTAGTTGTCTGATATGTCCTGTAGTATTTTGAAATTGGGCAGTTACTCCTTTGTGCCTTGGACCAGAAACATAAATAACCCTCTTATTGCATTTCATAGACTGTCCTTGATTTTACTGTATGTCTGTCTGTCACAGTAGACTGCACGTTGCATGAAAGAAGGGTCTTCTTCTTCTCTATTACTTTCTACAGTGTACACTATATTCTCACACAGTGTAGTAGGCCCTCAGTAAATGTCCAAATGAGTGATTATTATGAAATAAAGAATGTCAAGATACTTAAAAGCCTGGTAAAATGAACATATTGGGTTAGTCCAGGAGGAGATAGTTTTTAAACCACAGTATAGGTAGTCACAGTCCTGTGTCAACTGAAATGTGGATATTGGAACTATGTCCTTCCTTTGCACAACTCCCTGGTAACTAGGTTACAAAGTGAGGGTTTGGTTTTCATTGACATGGCGCAGTTCAAAGTAAGGACTGACTGCCTGTAGTGATTTTTGCTTAAGTGTTCAGATTTTAGATTTTGATTGAGTTTTATAAATACCTATATACTTACATAATGTTTAGTTCTAGAAAGTTTAATTTCTTATTTGTCCTGATCAGTAATGTGGACTATGTTGAAATTTAAAAGTGATGACAGTATTTTGGAAGAATGTATAAGGGAAATGAGGAGTTTTCAATTTGAGCTAAACAAAATTAAAACGTAAAGGAATTGAAAGATCTCAGGGCGCCTGGGTGGCTCAGTTGGTCAAGTGTCTGACTTCAGCTCAGGTCATGATCTCACAGCTCATGAGTTCAAGCCCCCTGTCATGCTCTGTGCTGACAGCTCAGAGCATGGAGCCTGCTTTGGATTCTGTGTCTCCCTCTCTTTTTGCCCTTCCCCTGCTCATGCTCTGTCTCTCTCTCTCAAAAATAAACATTTAAAAAATTTTTAATAAGAAATGAAAGACCTCTAGAAATTTTCAATCTTAGAGGTAACAGAGTTCAGAATAAAATTTTATTAGAACTATTAGCAGCTGTAGAGTTCTGGGAGGAAGAGAGAGAGCTGAAAAGGACTTCATAAATAAACCTAGAACTGATCCTATTACAAATATGAATTTACCTAACTTATCTTTGCATTATTTGGTCAATAGAATGAATGCCAGTGTAACATCAGCTTATTTCATTAAACTCAGATCTGTGGGAAACAAAAGCTCAGTGTAGAAAATAAAAGCAATTGAAACAGTCTTGAATCTGAATAGATTTTGCTTGCCCAACTTTTCCTCTCAGCTTATTTACCCTGAGAAATTTTCTTACCCTGTCCTGGTGGTGGCAGGTATACAAAACAACTAATACAGGCTGGCACATGTTACCAACACGCCAGCCCCTGTGCTCTTGCTGTTTCTGCCAATAGTAACCAAAGTCACTGTTTTTTTACTTGGTGCATACATTTCAAATAAGGTATTATTGTGAAGTTTTAATTTTTTCTTTGTTTTAAGGTATGATGAATGGGTGAAGGCTGACAGGATAATCTGGCCTTTGGACAAAGGTGGACCAAAGAAAAAACAGAAGAAAAAAGCAAAAGTATGTATATAGAGTCATATCCTTTATGATTAGTATAGGTATTATTTATACTATATTTTATAAAACTTGTTCTCATTGAAATAATCATCTCTATTCTTTTTTTTTAATCTCAATTCTTTTAAGGTAATTGTGATTTTCTGATAACCCAGAAGCTAAAAAGTAAAAAAATGTAAACAAATTAGCACATTGTTTCAGGAAGGATAAAAACCAGGGACCCCCCCCGCAGGAGATAGGCTTCAAACTCAATAGGGGCTCTGTGGTAAAAGAGTAAAGCATGACTGACGGTGACAAAAAAGAGGACACATTCCTCATGAAGAGAGAATGGAACTTACCACACTTGTGGGATACAGACTCGGGGTTGTCAGATTTTAGGATTTTTTTAAAAGACAACTGTCTTGAAAGCTAATACTAGATTTTAAAACACATACCAGCTGGCTAGTTGTACTCACTTCCCTACCTTCAGTTTTCAGCCTCTGCTGTAGAGATTCACCTAATGTTTTGTCTGTTTGATGGTAGATCTCTTTCTTGTCCTCAGGGAATAGTAATGAACAAGGAGGGGTGCTGAGTAGTTGTTCAGCTCTCTAATGCACGGACTCTGGCCTTCACAGGGTGATTGCATATTAGAAACTGTAGACAGTCTTATTCACATAAGGACAACTATGTTAGAAAACTACTTGTGTTAGTTTTTCTGTAAGCACAAACTAAGAGTTGACATATAAAATATATAACCTTTTTTGAGTTATGGTTTTCCTTGAAGAAGTAGAATGTTCATTTTTTAAGGCATTGGCTCTTCTCATACATTTTGTTGCTGTTACCCAGAATAAAGAAGACAGTGAAAAGGATGAAAAGAGGGATGAGGAGCGGCAGAAGTCAAAACGAGGAAGACCTCCTTTAAAATCTACCCTTTCATCAAACATGCCATATGGTTTGTCTAAGACTCCAAACAGTGAAGGAAAATCAGGTACCAGAAGTGCTCGCAGCAATATGCCAGACAGCTCACCTCTGTCAAATGGAATGGAAGGTGCTAATTTTGAGGATCGTTGATTTTTTTAAAAAAATCATACATAATAAAACTTCACTTGTGTGAGAGATTCATAGAAAGTCATCTAACATTTTTAATTTCATATAATCTAAACTACAAAACTTGATTTGAAGAAAACATTTTCTTTTCTTTTTTTTTTTTTTTTAATATTTTTATTTATTTCTCGGAGAGAGAGAGAGAGCGTGAACAGGGGAGGGTCAGAGAGAGAGGGAGATGCAGACTCTGGAATAGGCTCCAGGCTCTGAGCTGGCAGTCAGCAGAGCCCGACGCGGGGCTCGAACCCACGAACCGCGAGATCATGACCTAAGCGAAAGTCGGACGCTTAACCGACTAAGCCACCCAGGCGCCCCATGAAGAAAACATTTTAGTCTATCATGTTTACTTAAAATTGAGTGATGGCTTACTTTAATTGGAATACTTTTCGTGTCAGTATTGTAGGAGTATTCTGTTTTGAAAGAAGATGGTTGACAAGTCATGCACCCTGCTGTGCATTGCACTGTCCTTCAGAGTATGCACCAGTGTCTCCTACAATTCAGTGCTGTTCACGTAGGAGGTTTCAACAAAGCTGAGACCAGGGTGTTCAAAGAGCACAAACTAATGGGGTAGAGGCATTTTTTATGATGAGTATAGGTGAACATACTTTATTTTGCTTTTAACTTTTTTCTCACCTACCTTTGTATGCTTTTCCATGTAATTTAAAATGTTATGTAGTTGTCTCATAAAAACTTTTTCCTCCCTTCAAGAAAAAAGCTATTCGGAACTACAGAACTGCCATTCATTTGTCCATATGGTGTTTGTGTATAAATTAGAAAAGGGCTTGCTCTGTCCTCATCACTGCCATCTACTGGAAGGCTGTCATAATACACAAATGCAAGATGTCCACAAAATGAAGGGTGTCCATTTAAGTTTGCCTTTTTGAACTTCTTTACAATAGGAGTACCATGTGGGCAGAATTTTTATATTTTACAGCTCCTGTACAGTCTCATAACCCTACTTTATTATTTTAAGAACTCTGTAACTTAAAGAGAATGAGTTATTTTGCTAGAAGGTAGCTTGCCTATACTTTTGTGTCTTTTCATCAGAAGAATATTGAAACTTTTGGGAATTCAAGCTGCTCATTTTGCACATATATTCAGAATTATTTTAAATAGAATATCATGTTCCTTTCTAGGGACACAGAATGCTCGTCACATTTATTAATCAGTACCTATTAGGCCTCAGATCAAACCACTTAATATATTAATATCTCAGTTCTAGTTCTTTGCTTTTTCTGAGGGTTATCATAGACTAAACATGATACTAGTGAAGATGCAAAAGAGCTCTTTTATATACTCGAGATACTAATATTGTCATTGTATTTTTACATGGAGTTAACTTTGCAGTTTACCACCCCCTCCCATTTTTGGGCACAAATGTATGATTTATCAGAAATTTCTACAGAGAAGTATTCAGCGGTATATGATTCAGAGTGTTTGGTAGAAATTTTATTCTAAAATTACATTGGTAATTAAGACAGAAACCTTTGTAATATAATAATATTTCCTCTTGCAGACTCTTGCTCATCTGATAGTGAAACAGAAGACCTTTTAGAGAAGAATCTGATGAATGAAGAACTTTCTCCTGATATTAAAGAACTAGAAAAAAATGAAAACTTAAACGATGATAAACTAGATGAAGAAAATCCAAAGATTGCTGCACATATATTAAAAGAAAATGAAAGGACACAAATGCAGCCTTTAGAAACACTGAAGTTAGAAGTTGGGGAGAATGAACAAATAGTACAGATTTTTGGAAATAAAGTGGAACAAGTAGAAGAAGTTAAGAAAGAGGCTGAAAAATCTCCTAAAGGAAAGGGAAGACGAAGCAAGACAAAAGATCTTTCTTTGGAAATTATAAAGATTTCATCATTTAGCCAAGATGAAGCAGGAAGTGAATCTCATATAGAAGCTCAGAGTCTAGAATTTTCTTCATTAGAAAGCAAAAATTTTTCCTCTACTGCTGAAGATGAAATTGACCAATGTGCAAAAGAAAAAAAGTTGAAACGGAAAATAATGGGACAGTCATCACCAGAGAAGAAAACAAGAATTGAGAATGGAATGGAAATGACAAACAGCATATCTCAAGAAAAGGCCAGTGACTGTGCTACATCTGAGGGAATGAAAAACTTAAATTTTGAACAACAGTTTGAAGTAGAAAATGAAGAAATGCCATCATTAATTGCAGAGTCCAACCAACGCATTCAAGAACTGACTAGTGAAAAACTTGACAATCCAGCCGAAGAAACTGTAAATACTCCATTAAAAGAAGAAGAGGATGCAATGCCTCTGATTGGGCCTGAGACCTTGGTTTGCCATGAAGTAGACTTGGATGATCTGGATGAGAAGGATAAGACCAGTATTGAAGATGTAGTAGTTGAAAGCTCTGAGTCTAACTCTCTTGTTTCTATTCCACCTGCCCTACCTCCTGTTGTACAGCATAACTTTTCAGTAGCTTCACCACTTACTCTCAGTCAAGATGAGTCCCGAAGTATAAAAAGTGAGAGTGACATAACCATTGAAGTTGACAGCATTGCTGAAGAATCTCAAGAAGGTCTCTGTGAGAGGGAATCAGCAAATGGATTTGAAGCCAGTGTTGCCTCTGGTACCTGTAGTATAATTGTTCAAGAAAGAGAAAACAGAGAGAAAGGTAAGAACTTTCTAGGGAGAACACCAGCCTTCATGTTTAGCCCCAAAATTAGTAAGTTAAGAGTTTTAGGAACTCTTGATCTATAAAGTTCCCTCCCTCCAATTCATCCTTTCCTTTGTATGTCCCCACTTTCCCTTCCTATGCCTTTTAAAAAAATGTATATTGAGAAATTCATGTGAAGTAGACTAGTGAATAATGCAGCTACTTTCGTGGTGGCTCAAGCGTGGAGGAGCAGCTGTGGCGGCCGGGGTCATGGCAGCACAGGCATTTAGAAAATTTCTTCCCCTTTTAACCGAGTTTCAGTTGAAAGGAGTGCAGCCAAAACTAACTAATGGAGGCATTATGCTTCCAGAAAAATCTCCAGGAAAAGTATTGCAAGCCACAGTTGGATTGGGCTCTAAAGGGAAGGGTGGAGAAATATAACCAGTTGGAGGTAAAGTTCTTCTCTCAAGATATGGAGGCACTAGTGTAGGTCTGGAGACGAGGATTATTTTTCTTATTTAGAGATGGTGACGGTCTCAGAAAATATGCAGATCGAAATAAATTATTGAAATGGCATCATGTGAAGCTACAAATTCAACTGAAATCTGTCATCATATAAATGATTTCCAGGTCTCTCTTTTACAATAAACGAATGTTATCCAAAATATATATATTTTTCAAGTTGTCTCTTCCCCCTTATTTCAGGTCAGAAAAGGCCAAATGATGGAAATAGTGGATTATTGGCAAAAAAGCAAAAGCGTACCCCAAAACGAACAAGTGCTGTAGCCAAAAGTGAAAAGAATGGAACAGGTTAGTGCTTTCAAATGCTGGCTTTAGTGTAGTGTTAATATTTTCAGTATTTTGTTGGTTTGATCATCTGTGTCAATTTAAAAATAAATTTGGTTGATTATGTTCTGAAAATAGCAATTTTCCCATTGGTTTTTGATCTGAAGGGGCTTATCAATTTTATTTGGAGATGGAATAGCTGTTATGGTTACTTCATTTGTATTTCTTATGTAAAGCAGTTTAATATTGAGGAATGTATTTGAGGATCTTGAATAACAGAAAAGTAGTATTTGCTCTAGTGGTAAAAACAGATTAAGTTTACATTTCTGAATGGAATGGTTTCATTTAATCTAGAAAAGCTGATTTCTAAATAGTATGGTATTTTTGAAATTGGGGATAATAAAATACATATGGAGGTAAATGAAGAAATTAGCAAATCGGTATGGATAGAATAGATTACATCAGAAAGACTTCTGTACCATAAGAAATAAAAACTAAGTCATAGAATATAATAGAAGTAAACATGGCTGATTTTGACAAATTAAAGTTTTATCTCTAATATATGCCTTCATACAAGTCTGAAAGGAAAATTCCAGGTTACAGTAGATACATATTCCACAGAAGGAGCATATAATTTATAGAAGATCAAAGGCATTTCAGAGGAAAATTTTTGAACCGTTAACCACATGTGACTAGTGGCTGGACAATAACAGATGTAGAGAAGAAAGAAAATGCAATGGGAAATGAAAATAGAGAGGCAGCAGGAATTACCAAGGGCAACTGAATAACACCATTGTGCCTGGCAGATACCACATCTGTCACATAAAGCAAACCCCACCAGTAATGGGACAAGAGGAAATCATGTACTACCTGGCAGGATACAAGAAGAACACAGCAGCACCTCTGTGACATTCCTGTCAAACATGCATAATCTGAATGTAATCATCAACAGATTCAAACTGAAGGGTATTCTATAAAATAAGCGGTCAGTAATTTAAGAAATTGTCAAGGTCATGAAAGTCAAAGAAAGAGGAACTGTTCCAGATGAAAGGAGACTTAGGAGACATGACAATTAAATGCAGCATAGGATTCTCACCTGGATCCTATTGCTACAAAAGACATTACCAGGTCAAGTAGAGAAACTTGTATGGGATTTGAAGATTGGATGTGAAAATAATAGATTTGTGTTCATTTTATGATCATGATGGTTGTACTATGGTTCTTAAGAGTGTGGTGGTTTTAAAAACGTACAAATTTGCTGAAACTCTCCTTTTCAACAGGGAAAGCCTAATTCCCTTCCTTTGCATGTGGGATGAATTTAGTGACTCACTTCTAACAAATGAAGTGATAGAGTATGACTTCAGAGAATAGGTCATTAAAGACACTGCAGATTGCTCCTTGCCCTCCTTGGATTACTTGCTCTGGGGAAAGTTGGCTGCCTAGTCATGACGACACAGCAGGTACAGAGAAGTCCACATGGTGAGGAACTGAGCTCATCCTTCCAACAGCTGGCAAGGAACAGATGCCTGCCAGGGGCCATGTGAGTGAACCATCTTGGTAGCATATCCTTCAGCTCCAGTCAAGTCTACAGAGACCACAGCCTCAGCTAAAAGCTTGACTGCAATACCGCAAGAATGACCTGCGCCAGATCACACAACCAAGCTGCTTCCAGATTCCAACACTCAAGAAACTGTGACATATAAACGAAGTTGGGGGGCAGGTGCAGATAACTAACACAAGGAGAATGTTCTTGTTTGTAAGAAAGAAAACAACCAAAGTACTCAAGTGTGGCAGGCCAACTTAACCTTCAAGTGGGTCAGATGAACATTTTTTGGTAACCATTCTTACAGCTTTTTTTCTAAGTTTGAAGACTGTCTCAAAATAAAAAGGGAAAAAGATTAAAAAAGAAGAAAGGAGATCATCAGTTTTACTTTTGGGAGAGAATATTTGGCTTAATCTTTGGCAAGAAGAAATGAACTAAAGAGATGGGATGTGACATCATTAGGACTCAGTCAATGAAGGACTGATTAATGGACATATGGGATAGAGCAATAGCAGCAGTTTGTTGGGGTGCCCAGGTGGCTCAGTCGGTTAAGCGTCTGACTTTGGCTCAGGTCATAATCTCATAGTTCGTGAGTTCGAGCCCCGCGTTGGGCTTTGTGCTGACAGCTAGCTCAGAGCCTGGAGCTTGCTTCAGATTTTGTGTCTCCCTCTCAATCTGACCATCCCCTGCTCATGCTGTCTCTCTCTCTCTCTCTCTCCCCCCCCCCGAAGTAAATGAAACATTAAAAAAAAATAGCAGCAGGTTGTTGGGAGAGTAATTCAGGGAATGTTGAGTTAGAGGTACCCAGTATTAGGGAAAAATGGGTGTGGAGCCTTGAAGAGTCTGTTTTTAAAGGATGGTTGTGTGAAGGATCTCAAGAAGCATGTTGGTAGACTCTGGAAAAAGCAGTTGGAGATAAAAGAAGATGGATATTCCAGGGGAGCTGGGAGCAAATGGTTTTAAGAGTATAGTTGAAGAGGTTAGTCTTCAGAAACACTCTCTTCTTTTTGAGCCCCTAAAAAGATATAGGTAGAGGAGAGGTTGGGAAATTGAGTGGGTAACCATCAACTTTGCCTTGTCAGTAGGAGTCAAGTTTGGCTTTTGAGAGAGTAGGGTGGAAGTACGATATAGGAGATTAGGGGGAAAAAAAGTGGAACTGAGAGAATTCTAATTTATTATCAAGTGAAGAGCAGAAACATCTCTAAGTACAAATTTGGTGAGGAGGGATAGAATTGCAAACAATTTTCTGCTTACATTTTATCATATATATGTTAAAGGATGTGTATACGTCAAGATTTTTTTGGGCTTCTTCAATTATGCAGTTTGGGTTTTTGGTTTTAAATATAAATGGGGCAATACTATACATATTGTTTCATAACTTTGATTTTTCATTTAATAATACATATTGGATATTTTGCCATTTTTTTCTTATAAACTTTAGCTCATTCTTTTTAACAACTTTAGCAAAGTACTCAGTATATTTGACCTTTGAACAACACAAGTTTAAATTGTGCAAATCTACTTATAAACAGATTTTTTTTTACAGTACTGTAAATGTATTTTCCTTATGATTTTCTAACATTTTTTTCTGTAGCTTTGTTATAAGAGTACAATATATAATGTTGTATATAACATACACAATGTGTGTTACTCAACTTTATCAGTAAGGCTTCCAGTCAACAGTATGCTATTAGTAAATAAGTTTCGGAGGAGTCAAAAGTCAGTGTAGATTTTGAATGCATGGGGGTCGGTGCCCCTAACCCCAACATTGTTCAGTGATCAACTGTATATAATTTTTTTAACCATTTTCCTACTGGTGGGCATTTAGATTTCCATTTCTTTGCTATTAAGAAATTTGTTCATTTGTACACTTATTTCTGTAGGATATCAAAAAATGTAATTGCTGGGTCTGCTGCATTTTGATATTTGAGATTTTTATCATTTATAAAACAGATAAAATATATTTATATAAAATATATATCTCTGAATCAATTTTTTCTTATTATAGGACAAAGCAGTGATAGTGAAGATCTTCCTGTCCTGGACAATTCAAGTAAATGTACACCAGTAAAGCATCTTAGTGTATCTAAGCCACAGAAGCTGGCACGATCTCCTGCAAGGATTTCCCCTCACATCAAAGATGGAGAAAAAGATAAACACAGGGAAAAACATCCGAATTCATCCCCTAGAACATATAAATGGAGCTTTCAACTCAGTAAGGAGCTTTAGAAAACCTGAATGTATATTGTAAAGTGGTATTTTCTTAACATGTCAAAATGAGAACGAATTATTACCAAATTCATTTATGTAGGTTTCCAAATGTCTTATCAGTAATCATCACTTAAATATAAATATATCTTTTTATAATACGAACCTGATGTTAGAGAAAGATTGTTAGTTACAAAATAAGATGTGTGATTTATATGTATCATTGAAATTGAAATACCCTTTCTAGTACTGGTAATTGGAAGTAACCAATAAATGAAAGCATCATCTATACACAGAAACAATTTAGATAAATAACTACAGTTATAGATCAGGGTTGCTGTGTGCTGATGTTTTCTTGTGGTTTTCTTATCATTTAAGTAATACATAATTAAGTTAATACAGATTTAGTACAGAAAATTTGGGCTATATACAGAAATGTTATTCATAGGTAATTAATGTCATACCTGTTTATAGAGCCTTATTTAGTCATTAATATGGAAAGTTTGAATAAATTAAAGCTTTTCATGATTTATAAGTTGGATATTTGACAGAACTGCCATCTTCTTTTCTCAAATAATTTTTTTAAACCAAGTTAACCTTTTTTCTCCTTTTAGATGAATTAGATAATATGAACAGTACAGAGAGAATCTCTTTTCTCCAAGAAAAATTACAGGAAATCAGAAAATATTACATGTCTTTGAAGTCTGAAGTGGCAACTATAGATAGGAGGAGAAAAAGATTAAAAAAGAAAGACAGAGAAGGTAATTTTATTATTATTTTTCTTCCCTCTATATTTCAAATATATATCTTCTCATTTTTGAAGATTTAGGTTACTCTTTGAATATATAGTACACATTGTTTTTAGATTTCTAGTGCTGTCGTCTTTGTGCTATTGTTGAAATGAGTGAGTCAACAACCGAATTAATCAGGATGAGATTCTTGAAAAGGACTATGAACTGTTTTATAAAATGTGTGATTTTATTAAATGTGATGGGTTCTCAAGAAGAGAACTCCCTCTGAAATGCACTCTTTGCTCAACAAACATTTATTGACTCCCTATTAACATGCACTGTACTTGTTATTATAAGGGTCACCAAAATCAATGGACTTATGGACTTATCTTCAAAGTGATTATTTTGTCGGGATCATAAATTATTTTCCTAAGCAGCTGTACAACATTCATTGAAACAGTTCAGGTCAGCAACATTAATGCATACACACTATGTGCTAGGCCCTCTTCCAGGTGGTGGAAGTACAGAGATGAATGAAATCTGGACCTTGATCTCAAAAGATCTTAACTTCTAGTGGGAGGCTGTGTGATGAGGGCCCCAAAAGTGATATTACCACGTATAAGAGTTGGTGGAAGGAGAGATTGGTTTGGATTACCCTTGGAGAGAGAGACCTTAAAACTGCAGAATTGACTTATAGCTAAACATTGGTATATTCACCCCCAAACCCCACTAAAATAACAGTAAAGAAAAGCCCCGTAGCCACAAGAACAAGATAAGGGGGCAGCAAACCACAGTAGACAAGACATCAGCAGCAGCTTAACTCTTAGAAGCTGAGAAGCAGACAGACAACTGTAAGTGTCCTAGCAGAATGCAAAAACCTAAGCTTGTTTATCCTTGCATTAGCACAAACCAAGAGCTAGCCAGTCCATATCACATCACCTCAGCTCTGAAAGCAGGGATATAGGTGAGGCTAAAAATGATCCATTGAAAATGGAAGGAAGAATCGGATTCTTTTGTCCCATGCTGTGAAACAAAGTACCTTTTTCTGCAGCTTTTGCAGAAAAAAAAAAGAAATTAGCTTATTGGAGGGAGAGGGGAATTAATAGGCTTGTAGACTGCAGGTACACTAGTCATAGCTGAAGGTGAAGGTTAAGTGCAAAACCAGAAATGAGGAGCTTGAGCAGAAGTATGCAGTACTGAGTGATGAGACTCCTGTCCCTTTTCCAACTGTGACTCTTATCTTCTTGGCTTCCTGAAAGCTGGCAACTAAGCATATGCTCATTCTTGGGAGGACACTGCAGGATTCCTCTGGGGAAGCTGCTCAGCTCAAGAGGAATGACCAACTCAGACACCAACATTTGGAGGTTCCTGAACCAAAAAGCAAGATCCTTGCCAGTCAGTACACACACGCTGCCCATCACTGAAAAGCTCTGCACACTTTGCACACAGCCTCCAGTTAGCTTTTTAAAATCCTCCTTTTAAATATGGAAGCCACAAGACCAGATAGGAAAGCTTCCACATCAAGGTAGAAACCAAAGTAGAAAATGAGAGTAAAAAAAAGGACCTAGGAAAAAACAGTACCATACAGAACATCAAACTATAATTACTGCATAGAGATGCAGGAAAGATACTGCAGTCTTGAAACAAAAATATACTAGTAATACAATTCAGAGACCAAGGAGGAGGTCTCAATAATGAAAAATATAACAGGAATTTAAAAAATGTAAGAGAAGAGACAGCAAAGCCAAAGAAATTCCAGAAGATGGTCAAAAAGAACTAAAAGAAGTATAGGATCTGGGCCACAGATTCTGAATCACAGAATTTCTAGAAAAAGCAGTGAATAAATGTAGGATGTTGTTATCAAAGAAGTATTATAAGAAAAATTTCCAGAAATAAAGGGTATGAATTAGGAGATTGGAAGGACTCACTAACCTCTCTAAAGAACAGGGGAGAAAAATCATGCTAGAGCACATTGTGAAATTTTAGAACCCTATGGATAACCAGAAGATTCTAAAATGTTACCATATAAAGGTATATCTAGAGGCACCTGGGTGGCTCAGTCGATTGAGTGACCCACTCTTGATTTCTGCTCAGGTCATGATCCTGGGGTTGTGGGATCGAGTCTGAAGTTGGGCTCTGTGCTGAGCGTGGAGCCTGCTTAAGATGGTCTCCCCATCTGCCCTTTGCTCTCCCCGTCTGCCCACACCCCCACATTCATGCGTGCTTTCTTTCACTAAAATAAATAAAATTAAAATTAAAATAAGATAAAAAATAAAATACAGTATCTAAAATAAAAGGGTCTCAGAACAGCATCAAGTTTCTCATGTCAGATTTCTCAGTGATAGCACTAGAAACTAGAAAGGTAAGAAGACAACATGAGACCCAGCAAACAAGGAATCCTACCTACGAAAACAGTAAGGCAGATATCAAGGTGATGAATGAAAGCCATAGGATGACCGCTGCAGAGCAGGCTTAGAGAGCAACTATTCCAGAAGTAGGATGTCACAAGGGGAGGCCTTCAGGAGAGCAGTCTCTTAAAAAAAGGTAAATTCCTGGATAGGCTTGCCTTTATTGAGAGGAGTTTTCTGCCAGTGCAGAGTCAGGGGATATATTTCTAAGCAAAATGACTTGTATCATATGTGGTCTTGAATCATTCCAGTCCAAGTCCAGCAGTCTATTCCTCGAAATAAGATGGAGCTAATGGAAGGAGATAATGCTTTCCGTGTTTGTCCTTTTCTTTAAAGACTGTAAATAGCGGGCAGTCTTTACAGAACTTTTAAACACACACACAAAAAGCAAATCAACAAACTGAAATTTCTTCAGGGCACCCTGAACTGCTTTCAAGTTTCCTAAAGGTGATATGAGTTTGAGACAATTGAAAAAACATTCTTTCATTACAGTCTTACCCTTCTGTTTTCTTAGTTATTTTTTAGTGTGAAGTGAGTTATTAAAATGAGATACTGAGTGACTTCTGGCATATCAGAATTTGTAATAACAAGTTACATATCACATTGATAGTACATGTATACACTGAGAGAGAGATACTTAAAAATTAAAAAATTTTACTTTATTTTATTTTTGAGAGAAAGAGGCAGAGGTGAGTGAGAGAGGGGCAGAGAGAGAGGGAGACACAGAATCTGAAGCAGGCTCCAGGCTCTGAGCTGTCAGCACAGAGCCCGACATGGGGCTTGAACCCACAAACTGTGAGGTCACGACCTGAGCTGAAGTCAGACACTCAACTGACTGAACCACCCAAGTGCCTCCAAAATTAAAACTTTAAATAGGAACAGTTAGGTAAAGATTGGCAGGAGACAGGAAAGGTTTGCAGAGAAAGCGAAGATAAAATACAAAACAAAATGGCCAAGTACCAAATGCACAGAGTGGAGATCCTAAGCCTGTGCTGTTTCCTCCTAGAGAGTTTGTTAGTCACATGAGAACTTTTTTCTAATCACACACCCACACTTCCATCCGGGTCCTTATGACTCTGATACCTGACCTAGGTAACTACTGTTGCCTATGGGAATGCTGTGTCCATTAGGTCTCTTGGGCAGGACAAGGATAGGAAGCCAGTGGTTAGCTGGTTACAGGAAATTCTGTGCAATGTTATTCCTTTAGCACCATTTAAGAGGACTCCAATTGAAATGAATGATCAATATATTTCTAATTTGCCAGTGGCTAGGTATCTTTGATCGTTTTTGGGTCTAATGTGGTTGTTTTGATTTCACAGTGTCTCATGCAGGAGCCTCCATGTCATCTGCTTCATCAGACACTGGAATGAGTCCCTCATCGTCATCTCCCCCACAAAATGTACTTGCTGTAGAATGCAGGTGATAAACGTTTTCTCTGCCTTCCCAGCAGTTTGCTGCCATGGACAGAAATCCCCAAACCCTGAAATACAACCACAGAAAGCACTCAACTGGTCTGACATTGCTAAGTATATATCCTGTATACTTTTCCAGGCTGGGTTGGATCTATTCCCTCTCTTTTCTGTTTTTCTGTTGCGAAAAATAAGCTGATTAATAATTGAAGGTTAGGCAGCCTGCCATATTTGTCATAATTTTTCCTCTTTAATTTTTTTTCATTTTTTGTGAAGATAGAAAAAGGGCACTTAGCAAATTTGAATTTGTATAATAACGCTTTCAAATGTTATAGAAATCATAGACAAGCAAGTGCACATGATAAACATCAAAATATTATCCAGCTGAATAGTGACTGCTGCACTTTCACTAAGATGTATTTGAACACTTGGTGAGTAGGGGGTTTATGTTGTGTTTTTTGTTTTATTATTGTTTTTTTTAATTTTTGTGGAAGCACTTGCTATTTAGAACTGCCAAAGTATATGTTCAGCAGTGTGCCCAGGTTTAAAGGTGTAAATGGGACAAAATAAATTGTGAAAGGAAGTGTAGTTGACTGAAAACTACAGTTGTAATAAGTCTTCCACTTTTTATAGGATTTTTGAGCACACAATTATGCAAATATTTTAATGTTTATTAATGTTTACAGTGGAATTGTGAATAAGTTTTCAGTGGACTATCTTATCCCTTGACAAAAATATTTTGTCTTTTTTCTATGTAATTTCAGAGTTTTTATTTTGTTACAAAAAGACAAAAATGAAATATATAACAACAATGAAGTTATTTAACAAGATTTCTAAAGCTGAAAATTTTGTGTAAAATAAGGTATTATCTTGCAACTTGTTAAATATATTTATTCAGACATTGGATGTTGTATTTTTATGTATTTTTTAAAATATTAATAAAATTGAAAAAAAGAAAATTCTAGGTTAATTCACTCTTTGGACGACAATAGCTCTCAGCTGTCCCTTTTACAGGAGGTTGCATGGAGCAGCTCTGCCCGCGTTGAAGGGGGCGCATCTCCGTCCTTCAAACAGTACGGACTCTGCATGGGCATCTGTATCCTTAACATAGGTCCTCGTTTAGAAACTTTGGCAGTCCTAGTATTTAAACTGTTTTGAGGATCAAAGTTTTGGTTGCCCTTACAATACTTTGTCATAGTTTTTATGTTTGCTGTACTGCCGAATAAATTTCTATCTCCCAAAGTTGAGATGCAACAACTAAGTAAAGCAAATATGTATGCTTTGTCTGTGAATTGTTCCACAGACTGATACATTTTGTAAATAATTCTTCCAAAATCATGTATTTAAAGCATTTTTGCCATATACATTATGTAAAAAGGTGATTTTTTAAAATCAGTTTTTAAATTCATGTTTGTACATTGAAAGGGGTTTTTTTTAAACCTCCTTTTCTGTGTTTAATATGCTGTAGAGTAATAACCTAGATGCTCTAGACTGTATATCAGGATCTGATTTACAAGAACAAAGTCAGAGCCAAACACTAGTGATGGCATAGCATTACTGAAATCATTGTTTCTTAATTTCATTTTACCACATTGTGAACTTGTGATTCAGATTCCTTCCATTTTCGCAGAGAATTAAAAAGAAAAAAAAGTACTCTTGTAAAATGCACTTTTCTGTCTTTTCTTTGCAAAGCAGAAGTATTTCAATGTAAAATAAAAATGGAGCTCAGTGGGCAGTATTAATAAAGGCCATGTTTTAAACATAGGCTTTATATTTTTAGTTTTCATTTAAGTGATTGTTTTTTCCCCAAGTGCCAGTATCTTACAGTTGAAAATCAGACTTTGCAAAACAAAGCATATTCGATATATTCGTCAGTCTTTACAATAAAATATCTCTAGTACTTAATTATAAAAATGAAAAAAATGTGTCATTCAAATCTAGTTGGAACTTGGAGGCAACCCTAGGTTCATATGTTAGATATTTTAATGACTTCCTTCACTAGTGATTCCGTAAATGAGGTAACTAGTTATCAGCTTGAATGCCATCCCTTCTAATCAATGTAAATCTGGTAATCAAGTATTGGGACTTTGCCACAGAGAGCACAATTACATATTCATTCAATGGGTATACGGACACTATTAAAATCCTTTTATTTTGAAACTGGAAAGGATTATGAAAGTAAGTGAATAGTGACTATTAAATTCAAATATGTGGCATATTTTGAGTTTAGCTAAATTTAAGATAGCACCCGCATGTGACTAAAAATGTATACAGATACTCTTTAATATCTAAAATAGAAGGTGCTATCTATAAAGGTATTTGAAGATTATGGAGGTTTGTTTCAGTATTTCATTGTGTGCTTTTATTGTTTGTTGTATTTCTAGTTTTCTTATAAATTCTAAAATATACCTCTCTTATAAACCCTGTAATATTGAAGCACACATAAAACGCATTACCAGAATTCATTCATCAGCAATTTGTCAGGTGTCTTCTGTGTGCCAGGGTCTATGCTAAGGCCCAGAAGTTAAAACAGTGAATAAGACAGAAGAAGGTCCTTGCCTTTGGGCAATGTATAATCTGAGGAGATAGGTGTTTATTTCTAAACTATATGTGTGACAAACATACTAAGTTACAGAGTGCCAGGAGATACAGTTTGAAGGTAAAGGTGGCCCGAGGAAGCAACAGTAAAGCTGAGTCCAGTGAGGACACGGGACTGGCTAGGCCAACGGGATGACTGATGGGACAGCAAAGCGCTCCAGGTGCGGGGCAACGGGTTAATGAGCCAGGGCAAAAGCAGAGGCAGAGCCATTCATTTTGTAAATAACTCCTCCCACATCGTGGATTCAAAGCAGTTTTGCTGCTTTAAACCCAAACACTGCACCTGCCCAGCTCTGCCTCTTCTTGCTCCTCTGATCCCCCCGCCACTCTACACCTCCTTGTCCAGAGCCATCTCAAGAGCCACTTTTCAATGAAGCTTTTGCTGACTTACCACCGCCAGAATATTGCCGCCGTCTGTGCTCTGATCGCATTTTCAATCTATTATTTTACTTGAGAACTCACCTTGTACTATGTCTACTTATGCATGTGTCTTTCTACCCTACCAGATGTTTAGTTCCTTAAGTACTTAGTCATACTTGTATCCCACAAAGTGCTCGGTCCAGCATCTAATACATGGTAAGATGGTCAAAAACTGTGTTTACTTAAGTTGAAAAAAATTACTTTTGAATTGCTATTGTTTCTGTTTTCTACCAGTGACTCTTACGTATAAGCCAGATGTCTATATGTTCTTCATGGTTCTTTTCGCAAGGTAATAACGTGAACATATCATTTGAACACTGTAGACTTGTTAAACCAGCTAATCTATTCCCAACTCAAAATATTCTTAAACTGATTTTTTTCCTTCTCGTTTCTCCTTCCCGTTTCTATTACTCCACATGGTGACACAGATTTTTGTCCCATTACAGGAAGACTACATACTGTATGTGATGGCGTTCATCATTAGTGAAGGTTGAAGGGCTCTTACAATGGAGTCTGCACTAATGGAGAATTTCTAATATATGCTAGTGTTTTTCACGCAGGAGACAGTTTTTTGGTAGTTCTTTATGTTTTGTTACAAAACCAAATAATGGTTTTCTTGTTAATCACAAAACAATCTTTTTATATATTTATATTAGACCCATTATATCTTTTTAGACAGAGTGAGAAGGGCAGTGTTTATAATTACAGAATTTGAAGTTAACATAATTATGAAGTTACCTTCATTTTGTAATCTGTATCACCAAAACTCATTTTGAAAAGTTCTATTGTGAAAAGCTTAAAACTTCCATGTAAATAAATGACTGTTCCACACAAGTAATTAGATTTCTTCTCAACGCTAAGTTACATTAAGCAAGACCATGTGATTCAAGAGTCTCACCAGTTTCGGTTGCCTGATTTCACAAATAAAAGCACAAGATACACAGCTAAATGCGAATTTCAGATCAAAACAGGTAATTTTTTAATATAAGTATGTCCTGTGTAAAAACTGTTACTTACCTGAAACTGAAATTTAATTGGGCATCCTATATTTTATCTGCAAATCCTACAACTAATTTCTTTTCCACTGTATTTCCAAGACATATTTTATCCTCCAGAGCAATTTTTCTCAGTCCTGAAACCTTTTTATGGAGGATAGCAAACTTTGAAGTTTCTCTTGGTTTGCAAGGATGAATGTGCTTTGGTAGTCCATAAGGGATTCTGAGAATTAACCATTTCCTTGATGTCGTCATTATCTCCAAGATTGCCCCCATAAAAGCTAAGCTTTGACAAAACAGTTGTGAACACACTCAGACTTTCCTGGTGGTTTTTCCTTTGATGGGGCACTGTTCCCACCAAGTGCTAACCACTCTCAGAAATTCTCTTGAATCCCTATCCAAACCTGCTCTCAAAAACCGAAACTAAATCTAAATCCATTGAAATTTAAAACTTTCTAAGGTATTTAATAATTATGAATAAAGCCACTAGTAGTAAACACATACAGGCTTTTACGTGGACATGTTTTTGATTCCCTTGGGTAAACACCTAGAAGGAAGGCTGCTGAATTGTATACTGTACAATTTTACATTCCCAGCAGTAATACACAAGAATTCAGTTGCACTACATCCTTGTCAGCACTAGATATATTCATTTGGGGTTTTCTGTTTAGCCATCTATTAGGTGCATAGTGGTATTTCCTTGCCCTTTAGTTTGCATCTCCTTAGTGATTAATGATGTTAGAGTTTTCAATGTCTTGCAGCCTCAAGCATTAGAAGCTACTTAAAGAAAGAGGAACTCCCATGCACTATGTGCAGTGTAAATTAATGCATCTATTTCGGATTTGTAAAGATGAATGGGAACACTCCATAGACCAAACAGTTCTATATATATTAGAGAAAATCTGTGTATGCTCAGTGAGATGTATATTAGACTATTCATTACAGAATGGTTTGTGTTGACCAAACATCTTGAATGCCCATTAACAGAAGAATCGTTAAATAAATTATGGTGCCTGGGTGGCTCAGTCTGTTAAGCATCCAACTCAGGTCATGATCTCATGGTTTGTGAGTTTGAGCCCCATGTTGGGGTCTGATCCTGCTTCTGAATCTGACTCCCTTTTCCTGCCCCTCCCCCACTCACGCCGTCTCAAAAAATAAATGTTAAAAAAATTTTTTTAAATAAATATGGCAATTAGTTTAAATACTACTACAAAGCAGTCAAAATGGAAAGACTAGAACTAATTATATCAACATGGATAAATCTCAAAAATTAGTGAAAAAAGTTGCTAAACAACACATCTCTAGAAAATTGAATGCTGCAAGACAATACATTGGTTTTGTTTATGTAGCCATAAGTATAAAAACCAGAGTGTGAAAAATGAACACCCAAATTAACAAATGGTTTTCTCTGGAGAATAGGGAAAGGGATAGGGGAAGGTACTTATACCCTCCTCCAAAAATATGTAAAGCAAATACGGCAAAATGCTAAGATTTGATAACCTGAGTGTTTCTCATATTATTCTAAATCCTTTACGATGTTTGCCATATTTCATAATTAGAGGAAAAAGCATACAATGAGCTATTGCACTGTAATGTGAAGATAGCCAATGGAACAGAGTACCGTATCAGTGAGTCAGGTTCACACATATAACCTCAACCCTTTGGAAAAAGTATTGCTATTTTGTTTTGACACACGAAGAAACCAGGGGATGATAAGTGGCAAAATAGGACCCCAGCCCATTTCTGGTTCCCCAGTATTTATTCATTACATCAGTGCTGCTTTAAGAAGTTTCTGCTCCCTGGGGATAATCATTGTGTTTTTACCAAAGACATCGTCATTTTAAATGACTACAAGGAGAACTTACACGAGGTGTGGGATTCTCCTTAACAGGACTTATAAGTACTCATTGATAACTGAGCTAAGTATTTGAACATGGCAAATCATTGACCACTGCCAATGAGGTAAGATTTCTTACCTCTAAAGTGAAAGGTTTCGATTCTAAAATTCTATTTTTAATAACTGCTTTAGTTTCAGAGACATTTAAAAAGTTTTAAATCTATTTTTTTTTTTTTTTTTTTTTGAGTAATACATCCAGATGGTTCAAAATAGGACACAAGACTACATGACAGTCTCCCACCTTTGGCCTTATTTTCCCCTTCTCAGAGGCAACCCATGTTTTCAGTCTTCCTTCCAAAAACACCTATGCTTACCTGATTATTTTTGAAGCTACAGAGTATTCTAGATACCAATGTACCACAATTTATCTAGCCCCAGAGTGATGGACATTTTGATTAGTCTAATCTTTATTACAATGCTGCAGTAACAGCCTTATATATATGTCCTTTCACACCTGTGAGAGAATACCTATAGGATAAATTCCTAAAGTGGAATTACTGGATCAAAGTATTTGTGCTTTTTTCATCTCAATAGATACTGCCAAATTGTCTTCTGTGAAAGTGTTGGAGACAATGCGGAGTTCTCACCCCCTACTGGTGAGAATACAAAATGGTACAGCTACTTTGGAAAAACTTTGCCAATTTCTTAAAAAGTTAAACTTACGATCCAGTTATTCTACCCTCTGATACTTACCTAAGAGAAATGAAAAAGCAGGTGCAAAAGCTTGCCATCAGTTGATCAATGGATAAGTTGTTGCGTATCCATAAAGTGGAAAACAGCCCAGCAATAAAAAGGAACAAACTGATGTACTGGCAACAAAACAGATGGATCTCAAAATAATTACGCTGAGTGAAACTTAAACCAGACAAAAGAGCACACATACTTTGTAATTCCATTTATATAAAATTCTAGAAAATACATTACACTCTATAGTGATAGAATGCAAATCAGTGGTTTCCTGGAACACTGGTAAGGAATGTATAGTGGACAGGGTAGGAGTAAGGGATGGCAAAGAGGTCCAAGTAAACTTTTGGGGATTACAGATGTGTTTACTAATTTGGTTGTGGTGATGGTTCATAAGCACGTGTGTGTGTGTGTGTGTGTGTGTGTGTGTGTGTGTGTGTGTGTGTGAGAAAATTAATAAAACTGCATTTTAAATGTGTGCAATTTGGACAAAAACCCAACAATGTCTAAAACAAAAAATGTACAGGGAACAAGCAAACCCAAGGTCACTGTGGTTAGCTAGTACAGAGACTAGACAGGTCAGTAGTTTTTTTATTTGTTTGTTTATTTGTTTAGCCCGGTGAAAGCAATGAGAGATTTCTTCTTCCCACCTAGGTATGTCATGACTTTTAACTGGTTCCTTTAACCAGAAATTTATTTTTTAGTTCATTTATTTTGACAGAGAGAGCGTGTGTATGTGTATGTGCACACACGTGAGTGGGAGAACCAAGCAGGTTCCACACCGTCAGTACAGAGCTGGCCGCCGGAATCGAATTCATGAGCCATGAGATCATGACCTGAACTGAAATCAACTTACCCAACTGAGCCACCCAGGCAACCCCCAGCCCAATATATTAAGTGGGGAGTATAAACAGAAACCCTGTTTTTCATAATTTACTTAAGCCAATTTATGTTACCTTTTTCCCTCTAACATTTGAGCATTTCTCAATACCTTTCTGACACTGATGCCATTAAGTTGAAACTTTTACTGTAATCACTTTGGGTATTCATTCTTGCATTACACGTCATGTGACCTTCCTTTCTTGGTAGAATTTACACTCTTTCATCCTAAATTGCTAGTTTAATATCCCAAGATTCCTGACTTACAGTTTTATCACACTTTCTCTGATTCACTGTGTCTTCAGCTTCCATGTATTTTCTTTATTGTCTCAAGATTCCCTCCCTCCTCAATGCTGGCTGCCTGCCTCACCCCCCTCTAGCCCTCTCTTGGGTCATATCCTCGAGCCAAGTCAAGGTCATTAACGTGGCCTCTGGAGATGCTGCTCAGTTAGATCTTATCCATAAGAAAGTACTGACATAAGTGAGAGATAAGGAGATGGCTGGTATCTAAAAGAATGTGGTAGTATTAAGATGACTTTACATGCAGAAATCAGTGGTTCTTTTTTTTTTTTTCATTCATTGGTTCAACAAATATCAATAAAGTGCTTTCAGTATATGCGCTGCTCTAGTGGACTAGGATGTTAGCACAACAGGCTCAATTTGACAAAGATCTCAAGAAACAAAGAACTATCTAATTCTTTGACATGATCAATAAGATTGACAAACCCCTAGCCAGACTGACTAGGAAATAGAGAAGACACAAATTACCAATATCAGGAATGAGAGAGGTGACATCACTACGAAGTGTACCTCTACCTATTAAAGGAATAAGAAGGAAATTATCACAAACCTCTTTACGCCAAATGAATTCAACAACTTAGATCCTGTATCTATGGAAGAAATGGAACTGAAGTTCAAAACCTTCCCACAGGGCACCTGGGTGGCTTAGTCATTAAGTATTTGACTTCAGCTCAGGTGATGATTTCACAACTCATGAGTTCCAGTCCCACAATGGGTAAGCTTGAGCCCCACATCGTGTAAAACATGAGCTCCAGGTGAGCCCTGCTTTCCTCTCTCTCTCTCTCTCCCCCTCCTTCTCTCTCTCAAAACAAATAAACAAAGAAAAAAACCTTCCCACAAAGAAAACTCTAGGTCCAGCTATCTTCACTTTTAAGTTTAAGGAAAGACATAATACTATCAAGTGTTTGGGGCGCCTGGGTGGCTTAGTCGGTTAAGCATCCGACTTTCGCTTAGGTCATGATCTCGCGGTTCGTGGGTTCGAGCCCCGCGTCGGGCTCTGTGCTGACTGCCAGCTCAGAGCCTGGAGTCTGTTTCAGTCTGTGACTCCCTCTCTCTCTGACCCTCCCCTGTTCACGCTGTCTCTCTCTCTCTCTCCTAGAAATAAATAAAACATTTTTAAAAAAATACTATCAAGTGTTTAAGGAGGACACAACACTAATTCTACTTAAACTCCTCCAAAAATTAGAAAAGAGGGAATCTTCTAACCCACACAATGAGGCCAGTATGACTTTGACACCAAAACCAGACAAAGGCACTGCAGGAAAAGAAAACTAAAGGTCAGTACTATTCATGAATACATATGCAAAATTTCTAAAAATTTTAGAAAATAAAATCCAACAACATAATAAAAGGAAAACACCATGTGTCAAGTGGGATTTACCCCAAGAATGCAGGTTGGTTTAATATTCAAAAGTCAACGTAATTTACCGTATTAACAAACTGCAAAGAAAAACCGTAAGATACAGAAAAACATCCAACAAAATCCAACATGTATTCTTGAAAAAAACTCAGCAAACAGAAGGGAATTTCCTCAACTTAATGAAGGAAAAACCAACAGTTAACATCATACATAATGAGGAAAGACTGAATTCTTTTCCCTAAGATTAGGAATACAACAGGCATGTCTACGCTTCACTATATTCAACACTGTATTGAAGGTTCTAGCCAGAGCATTCAGGTGAAAAGAAAAAAGATCACAGACCTCTAAACTGGTGAGTTTGGCAAGAATGCAGTATTCAAGATCAATATACAAAAACCAATCATTTTTATGTTCTAGCAATAAAGAGAAATGGAAACTTTTAAAATTCCATTTATAATTGCATCAAAAATATGAAATACGTTGGGATGGGAAAGACCTCTAACATTGAAAACTACAAAACACTGCTAAAGCCAAACAAAGAAAGTCTAAGTAGATAAGGAGATGCGCCTTGTTCATAATCAGAAAACAGTGTTAAGATTTTCATTGCTTCTCAAATTTAATACAATCGCAATCAAACTCCCAGGGGTTTTGTTTTTTTTTTGTAGAAATCAACAAACTCATTATAAAATGCATACGGAAATGCAAAAGACCCAGAATAACCAAACTAAGTTCTTATTAACTATTAATAAGAACTAAGTTGGAGGCTTAAGAGTACCAGTTTCAAGAATTAGTATGAAGCAAACAGCATTAAAAACAGCATTTTAAACAAACAGAGCAATGAAATAGAGTCCAGACATAGGTCCCCACATATATGGACAGCTGGTTTTTGATAAAGGCACAGGGACAGTGTAATAAAGGACAGCCTTCTAAAGAAATGGTGTGGAAACAGCTGGATCAACATATGCACAACAACAACAACAAATAATTCGGAGCCATACCTCACAGCATATACAGTAATTCAAAACGATCACAAAACCTAAACTATAAACTTTTTTTTTTTTTTTTTAAGACAGAGAGACAGAGAGAGAGAATCTTAAGCAGGCCCCACGCTCCAGTGTGGAGCCCAACGCAGGGCTGGATCCCATGTCACTGGGGATCATGACCTGAGCCGAATTTTGAGAGACGGATGCTCAACTGACTGAGCCACCTAGGTGCCTCCAAACTATAAACTTTTAAAAGCAAAAAGGGGAAGATCTTTGTCACCTTATGCCTATTTGGGTTTGACAAAGATTTCTTAGATACAAAGCAAAAGCACAATCCACAAAAGGAACAAATTGATAAGTGTATTTCATTAAAATGAAAAACTCTGGCTCTTTTAGAGCCTATTAAACAATAGGCTATTAAGGGGCGCCTGGGTGGCTCAGTCGGTTAAACATCCGACTCTTAAAAAATTTTTTTATGGGCGCCTGGGTGGCTTTTGTCAGTTAAGCGTCCGACTTTCGCTTAGGTCATGATCTCGCGGTCCGTGGGTTCGAGCCTGCGTCGGGCTCTGTGCTGACTGCCAGCTCAGAGCCTGGAGCCTGTTTCAGAGTCTGTGACTCCCTCTCTCTCTGACCCTCCCCTGCTCACGCTGTCTCTCTTCTCTCCTAGAAAAAAAAAAAAAAAAGATTGAAAAAAAAATTTTTTTTAATTAGACTTAGACTTTATTTTTTTAGAGAATTTTTAGATTCGCAGAAAAATGAGTGGAAAGTACAGTTTGCATATACTCCCCGATCCAACACACGCACCACCCCCCCAGTATTGACATCCAACACCAGAGTGCTCCATTTGTTATAACTGAAACCTACATTCACACATCATTGTCACCTAAAGCTTATATTTACACTAAGGTACACGCTTGATGTACAAATGTGTGTTTTGACAAATGTACAGTAATATGTATCCATCACCATAATAACATGCAGAATAGTTTCAGTGCCCTAAAATCCTCTGTGCTCCACCTGTCCATCCCTCCACTCCCCTCCCCAATCCATGGCAACTACTGATCTTTTTACTCTATCAGTAATGTTACCTTTTCCAGAGTATCATATACTTGGGATCATACAATGTGCAGCCATTTCTGATGGACTTCTTTCACTTAGTAACATGCATTTAAACTTCTTTCATGTCTTTTCATGGCTTGATAGCTAATTTCGAGCTCTAAATGATCTCCCACTGTCTGGACTTGCCAAGATTTTTCGTTCACCTGCTAAAGGGCATCTTGGTGGCTTCCAAGTTTTGGCGATTATGAATAGAGCGCCTATCAAAAACTGTGTGCAGATTTTCAACTCCTTAGTTTTCAACTTACTTTAGTAAATACACTAAGGAGCATGACTGCCAGGTTATATGGTAAGAGTATCTGTAGTTTTGTAAGGAACTAGAGGCCGCCAGACTGTCTTCCAAAGTGGCTGTATCATTTTTGCATTCCCACCAGCAACAAACGAAAATTTCTGTTGTTTCACATTCTTGCCAGCATTTGCTATTATTGTTGGTATTTTGAATTTTTGTATACTCAGAGTGCAGATATATCAAATTGTTTTTTTTTTTTTTTTAATTTTTTTTTTTTATGTTTTATTTATTTCTAGGAGAGAGAGAGACAGCGTGAGCAGGGAGGGTCAGAGAGAGAAGGAGTCACAGACTGAAACAGGCTCCAGGCTCTGAGCTGGCAGTCAGCACAGAGCCGACGCGGGGCTCGAACCCACGAACCGCGAGATCATGACCTAAGCGAAAGTCGGACGCTTAACCGACTAAGCCACCCAGGCGCCCCGATATATCAAATTGTTTTAATTTGCATTTCCCTGTTAATATATGATGTGGAGCATCTTGTCATGTGCTTCTTAGCCATCTGTACTTTTTTTTTTTTTGGCCATCTGTACATCTTTGGTGAAGTGTCTGTTAAGGTCTTTGGCCCATTTTTTAATCCGGTTGTTTTTCTTATTGTTGAATTTCAAGAGACTTTTTTATTTTGGATAATAATCTGCCTTGATCTGAATGTTTGTGTACCCCTGAAATTCATGTTAAAATTCTAATCTCTAATGATGGTAGTAGGAGGTGAGGGTTTTGAGAGGTGATTATATCATGAGAGTGGCACCCTCATGAATGAGATTACTGCCCTTATAAAAGCAGCTCCAGAGAGCAACCTGGCCTCCTCCACCCCTAAAAGGCCCCCACCCAACCATGCTGGCACCTTTACTGGACTTCCCGGCCTCCAGAACTGTGAGAAATAAACGTAAATAAGCCACGAAATTTGTGGCATTTTTGTTATAGCATCTCGAATGTATTAAAACAGTCCTTTATCAGATACATGTTCTACAAATAGTTTGTGGCTTATCTCCTCCTTCTCTTTATGAACATCATTTACATGTGCTTTACTGGCCATTCATATATCTTCTTTGATCAAGTGTATATTCAGATCTTAAGTCTGTTCCTTTTAATTGCATTTTTAAACTTCATTTATTTTAAGAGAGAGAAAGTGCACAAACAGGGGAGGGGTAGAGAGAGAGAGAATCCCAAGAAGGCTCCACACTATCAGTGTTGTACCTGACATGGGGCTCAAACTTATAAAACGTGAGATCATGACCTGAGCTGAGATCAAGACTCAGATGCTTAACTAACTGAGCCACCTGAACACCCCTTGCATTGCTTTAGTGGTTTTTAATTTTTTTAAATATTTACTATTATTATTAGACAGAGAGACAGAGTGCAAGTGGGGAGGGGCAGAGAAGGGAGACACAGAATCTGAAGCAGGCTCCAGGCTCTGAGCTGTCAGCACAGAGCCCGACATGGAGATCAAACTCATGAATCATATCATGACCTGAGCCAAAGTTAGATGCTTAACTGACTGAGCCACCCAGGTGCCCCTGCATTTTTTTTTTTTTTAATTGTTGAGTTTGAGAGTTCTTTATATATTCTGGATACAAATCCTTTATCTGATATATGCTTTCAAAACATTTTCTCCCAAGCTGTTTCTTGTCTTTATTCTTTTAATAGCCTATTCTTTAAAAAAAAATTTTTTTTAATGTTTTATTTATTTCTGAGAGAGAGAGCTTGAGCAGGGGACGGACAGAGAGAGAGGGAGTTACAGAAACTGAAACAGGTTCCAGCCTCTGAGCTAGCTGTCAGCACAGAGCCTGATGCGGGGCTCGAACCCACAAACCGTGAGATCATGACCTGAGCTGAAGTTGGAGGCTTAACGGACTGAGCCACCCAGGCACCCCAGGCTAAGTCCAATTTTTAAAAAGGTATTTGGTATCATTAGGCACTAGGGAAATGCAAGATAAAACCACAGTGAGAACCGACCACAAACCTAAAATGAACAAGGCTGGCCAAACAAATGTGGGTGCTGATATGAGGTAACTAACTAGAAGTCTCATATACTGTTGGTGGAAATACAAAATGGTCTAACCATTTTGGGAAAATGTTTGGCAGTTTCTTTTTAAAAAAATGTTTTTAGTGTTTATTTAGTTTTGAGAAAAGGAGCATGAGCAGGGGAGGGGCAGAGAAAGACACAGAATCTGAAGCAGGCTCCAGGCTCTGAACTGTCAGCACAAGAGCCCAACGCGGGGCTTAAACCCACGAACTATGAGATGATGACCTGAGCTGAAGTCGGATGCTCAACTCACTGAGCCACCCAGGCGCCCCTGGCAGTTTCTTTAAAAATTAAACATACTCCTACCATGTGACCTAGCCATTTCACATATAGGTATCTACTTAAGAGAACAGGAGATACACATTCATATAAAGACTTGTATACAAATATTTATAGCAGTAATAGCCAAACAATGGAAACCATCCAAATGTTCATCAACAGCTGAATGGTTATGAATGGTTAAACCAACTATGATATATCCATAAAATGGAATAGTACTTACCAATAAAACTGAAGCATTGGCAAAGGAACACAGATGTATCACAAAATAATTATGCTGAGTGACAGAAGGCAGACAATAGAGTATATATTGTATGATTCCATTTATATAATAATCTAGATAATGCAAACTAATCCACAGTGACAAAAAGCAGGAGGTGGCGGGGCAAGTGGGAAACAAAGGGCAGAAGAACAGATTAAAAAGGGAGCCGAGGAGGGGCACCTGGGTGGCTCAGTCGGTTAAGCCTCTGACTTTGGCTCAGGTCATGATCTCATGGTTTGTGGGTTCGAGGCCCGCCTCGGGCTCTGTACTGACAGCTCAGATTCTGGAGCCTGCTTCGGATTCTGTGTCTCCCTCTCTCTCTGCCCCTCCCCTGCTCACGCTCTGTCTCTCTCAAAAATAAACATTTAAAAAAAAAGGGGGGGGAGGAGCTGAGGAAACTTTTGAGATGATGGATATTACTACTAGTTTGATGTTGGCGAAGAGAAGAGCAGCCAGCCTAGAAGAAGATCGTTTGGAGCGGAGTTCAACCCATCTCCAAGATTGCAAACCTGAAACCATTCCCAGTTCACCAGTAACACTGGATGCTGGTGGCATCCTGTCCTGTTTGATTATAATCACATTTTGACACCAGCCCAAGTTCCCAAATAGAAGACCGAGGAAGGGACATACTATTCTCAACAAAATAATTATGTGTGACCTACACCTGCTAACTCTTAAATTGTGAGGGTTCTGGTCCCGAGGGCAGTCCTGCAGTGATGAGCGTACACAAATAAGTAAGTTTTAAGCAACAGTTGAATAGCCTAACAAAATAAATACATAATTTAGTTCTTTGGGTCCTTTAGTTCTTTAGGACTTCTCTTGGGCTTATGCCTTCTCTTTGGCGTAGTAGAAAAATCAAAGCTCTGTATTTGGGGTTAGTCTTATTTCCATTTTTTCCTGCTGTGTCTGCATAAAACAAGTATTAGAAGGAAACACACCTAGGTTAGTATCATGGGTCTTTCAGAGTTGATTTTGCTTTGGGACCTTTGTCGTGCCTAGCCCAGAAAATTCACATTTTTATCTCCTGGACTAACATTATTGCTTCCAAACTCCTCTTTCCTCCCACTATGGGGCTAAGGTGGCCGGGGACTTTGGATGGCTGGGTTCCTTTTTAGGTGATAAGGCACACCAGGCTGGGAGCACGGGCTAGCAGTGCTCAGATGCTCCGCGGGCAGTGCTGCGCACTAGGCGTTGACCCAACTGAGTCAACTTGAATTCGCAGGTGCGGGAACAGGGACCTAACGGAGGATCCCGTCCCAGCCACCCAGATTCCCGACACACAGTGACTAGCCTGAACGGGTGTCCTCGGCACGGAGGCAGGAGCGCGTTTGGGGAAGGGGTTCAGAATTCGGAGTGCGACAGACCTGCTTCCCCCAGACCTCTGCTCCTCGGCAGCCACGAGACGCCGTCGCACACCCGTTCTCTCGGACCCTCGGTTTCCTCCTCGCTCCGCCCGTCGGGGGCGAGGCGTCGACGCGCCGCTCCGCACGCCCGCGGCCGGGCGCACAGGAAGCCCCGAGGCGGGGATGGGTGCCGCGCCGACGCCCCCTGCCGGCCGGCTCCTCGCGCTCGGCGGCGCGCGCCCAACGCTCGGCGCCTGGACGCCCGCGGCCGGATGCCGTGCGTCCGCACCGTCCTCTGCCTCCTGGCGGCCCTGGCTGCCTGTGGCGCCGTCGCCTTCCTCGGCTACTGTGTGTACTTCGACCGGAAGCGGCGTGGCGACCCCGCGTTCAGGCGCCGCCTGCGGGACAGTGAGTGCGACGGCGGCGGCGGCGCGGCCGGGCGGGCGGGCCCACGGGGCGAGGGCTCCGCGGGGCGCGCGCGGGCGGCGGGAGGGCTCCCGAGTGGCACGTGCCCCGTTGTATTACAGAAAGAAGAGCCCAGCAGCAGAAGGCCGAGGGACGGGGCGCCCAGGTGACGTGCTCAGCGACGCGTTATAGTGCATAACGTCCCCGCCGTGCAGACTTCGGCTCGGAGTCGGGGTCCCAGCCTGGTCCACGAGCGGGGATTTTGAGGCGCCCCTGCCTGCCCGGCCGCACCCGGCTTACATTCGGGTAGTTTTTGTTGTCTGCTTACAAAAGAAAAGGAAGCTCATCCCACTTTAAAAAGAATTCTTGGGGCGCCTGGGTGGCTTAGTCGGTTAAGCATCCGACTTTCCCTTGGGTCATGATCTCGCGGTTCGTGGGTTCGAGCCCCGCGTCGGGCTCTGTGCTGACTGCCAGCTCAGAGCCTGGAGCCTGTTTCAGAGTCTGTATCTCTCTCTCTCTCTCTGACCCTCCGCTGCTCACGCTGCCTCTCTCTCTCTCTCTCTCTCTCTCTCTCTCCCCCTCTCCCTCTCTTAGAAATAAATAAAACATTAAAAAATTTTTAAAAAAATGAAAAGAATTCTTGAGCGCAGCAAGCACAAAACATACAAACTCTTGAGATAGGACAGACTGGAGCTAAAGTGACTGGCAGTGGAGTTGATGTTTTGGGTCAAGGATTGTCCACTTTACCTACACTTATTTATTTATTTATTTATTTATTTATTTATTTATTTCTAGGGGGGAGAGAGAGAGAGAGACAGCGTGAGCAGGGGAGGGTCAGAGAGAGAGGGAGTCACAGACTGAAACAGGCTCCAATCTCTGAGCTGGCAGTCAGCACAGAGACCGACGCGGGGCTCGAACCCACGAACCGCGAGATCAGGACCTAAGCGAAAGTCGGACGCTTAACCGACTAAGCCACCCAGGCGCCCCTCACTTTACCTACATTTAAAGATCAGCCCTGGGCGTGGTACCAGTGATGACGCCGTCCTGCGATGCTGGTTACGTTTATGAACCAGGCCGACCCCAGCCACTGCGTGCTTTTGAACACCACCACCCGCTGCCGTGCCAGTCGCTCACCGTGCCCTTTGCCAAATCTGCAAGCACTGTTAGTACCATAGGCAAGAAAACACAAAGCTGTGTTTGTCATAGTTAATTCCAGTAGGGCTGATGCTGTGTGTACTTAGAAGCTAGGTAAAATTTGCAAGAAAGCTACTACAAGCATCTCAACCTAATTTCAGTATGCTTTTTTTTTAATTTAATCACCTAAAAGTGTTAACTCCATTTTAGGAAGTTGTTTTAAATATTAAAAAAAACAACTATTTTATCATAGCTTGCACTTCGAGACTAGGTTCAAGATAGTTTTTTTCCATAAAAAATAAATAATTTTGATCAATAACCCTATACCTTACATTCATTACTCATTGTTAACTATTCCATGAATCTTTTAGTTGTGGGATCCAGCAAAGAATGAAAAATTGCAAGAACTTTTTCTGCAAGAGATACACATGGGAGAACTTTGGTTATCCAGAGGTGAGAATGTAAACATTCTTTTGTAAGCAGTTACTTGTGATAATACATGTTCAAAAAATATTTTGATTGATGTTTGTATGTCAGAGAACTTAACTAGCTAGATGTGTTAATTAACTTGCTTTAGTTAAAGAGAAACTGCCCCAGCATTTTTGCTTGATTCCACTGTTCATCCCCACCATATTATACTGACCATTCAGTTTGATGTTGCAGTCTAGGAAATGGGCAGATGGAAAAGCAAAGCCAAATACAGTAACTTCATTTATTGTTAAATAAAATTCTAAGTAAATGAACTTTCCAAATGACTAAATGTTGTATGAATTAAAATTTTAAGAAGTTTAAACTGTTTTATAAAATTTTTCTGCATTCTGAAGAGTAGTCTTAACAAAAGAACTACTTTTTTTTTAAGTTTATTTGTTAGAGAGAGTGAGGGAGGGGCAGAGAGAGGGAGAGAGAGAATCTCAAGTCAACTCCATGCTGTCAGCATAGGGCCTGACACGGGGCTTGATTTCTTGAATCCTGAGATCATGACCTGAACCAAAATCAAGAGTTGGATGCTTAACCAACTTAGCCATCCAGGCACCCCAGTAATTACTTTCTTTAAAATTTTTAAACATTTATTCATTTTTGAGAGATGGAGAGAGACAGAGCATGAGTAGGGGAGGGGCAGAGAGAGAGGGAGACACAGAATCTGAAGCAGGCCCCAGGCTATGAGCAGTCAGCACAGAGCCATCACAGAGCTGAAACCCACAGACCATGACCTGAGCTGAAGTCGGATGCCCAACAGGCTGAGCCACCCAGGAGCATCAATAATTGCTTATTTTTGAGGATAAAATCATTATAAATGACCATTCTTGTATTTAATGTAGTGATGTCTGTAGGGGCTACCTTGGACTTAATGGCCATTAACTGGATTTTGAATGATAATTTATCCCCACCTAATTCCACGTAGATTTGAGAAGGCTTCACAATATTGTCAGGTAAAATAATGGTAGATGTTGGAAGTATTTTATAAATATTATCTTTAGGAATCATGTCTTTGTTCTGGTGCTAAACTCTGGAAAGGAAAGTAATTTGCTTTTAGGTTTCTTTTTTTCTTTAATGTTTTTTATTTATTTCTGAGAGAGAGACAGTGTGAGCAGGGCAGGGTCAGAGAGAGAGAGGGAGATACAGAATCTGAAACAGGCTCCAGGCTCTGAGCTAGCTGTCAGCACAGAACCCGATGTGGGGCTTGAACCCACGAACTATGTGATCATAGCCTGAGCTGAAATCGGATGCTTAACCGACTGAGCCACCCAGGTGCCCCAGCTTTTAGGCTTCTTATGTGAGGGATGAATGATGTTTCTGGATAAATGAGCATTATACCCATTTATGTATCTTTTTTTCAAGTTTTGCAAATTTCCTCTCTTTACAGTGCCTGTACCTATTTTGGCTCTTTTGATTCAGTTTCTTGGAAAAATTTTGTTTTTCACCTGCATTTAAGAGGTAGCATCCTCCAGAATTTATGAAAACAAAGTCAGGATCCTGGACAACAGATAGCAATACTCAAGAGTTTTACTTTAATTCAGTGGCTTAAAACCATGATAAAGGTTTTGAGAAATGGAAAAAAAAATTAGAGTTATTGCATATTAATCATTATAATTTGAAATTTTAGTATTCGATATTAGAGCATTTCTTTTAGGAAGTTTTATAAGTGGGCTAAAATATCTTAAATATTAATGACAAAATGAATAGTTAGAACTGATTTAAATGATATAAACAGAAGTGATTTTTTTAATACATTGATTTTTGAGAGAAAGCATGAATGGGGGAGGGGCAGAGGGAGAATCCCAGCAAGCTCTACACAGCCAACACGGAGCCTGATGCGGGGCTTGAACCTACAAACTGTGAGATCATCATTGCCTCAACTGAAGTCAGATGCTTAACAGACTCAGCCACCCAGCTGCCCCTAAACAGGAATGATCTTACACAAGGAAATAAAGCATAAATTTTAAGGATCTTCATTTGCACGGGTCTCTTTGAATGTTCTGGGATGAGTCTTACCAATTTTGTTTTCATAATTTTATATTCTTTTTCTTAAAAGGGCTCCCCAGGGGTGCCTATCAGGCTCATTCAGTAGAGCATGTGACTTTTGATCTCAGGGTCATGAGTTTGAGCCCCACTGCGGGGGTAGAGATTACTTAAAAAAATAAAATCTTTTAAAAGAAAAGGGCCTCAAAGTATATAAGCTAGGGGCCTCACAAAATCTTGATTAATTTTTAGATGTGGATAATGCTTGTACATGGGGCTAATTAAAATAGAACCTTTCAGTTTTAACATTTTTTGAATTGGGATAGTACAAATATGGAGAGAAAAGAAGGAATTATAAACTAAAGTTATTTTATGACACATCTTTATTCACTTGAGCCTTCATGTCATAGAGGTGACTCTGTTACAAATATTGAGATGATTAAGACAAAAATTGCAAACTTAGATTTTAAAAATTTTATCTCTTTGGGGTGCCTGGGTGGCTCAGTAGGTTGAGCGTCTGACTTTGGCTCAGGTCGTGATCTCAGTTCGTGGGTTCGAGCCCTGCATAGGGCTCTGTGCTGACCACTTGCAGCCTGGATCCTGTTTCAGATTCTGTGTCCCCCTTTCTCTCTCTGCCCCTCCCCTGCTCATGCTCAGTCTCTCTCTGTCTCTCAAAAATAAATAAACGTTAAAAATTTTTTTATCTCTTATATGGAAACCAATTTGACAATAAACTATTTGTAAAAAAAAAAAAAAAAGAATAAAATGTCTTTTTAAAAAAGGAAAAAAAAATTTCTCTCTTAAGGATAACACTATTTCTCTAAATCCCTAAATTGGTTATTTAAGGGTTCTATATGTCCATATTTTACTTCTAATGGAGTTCTCATCTTGGTTGCTTATTTAAAATCCCACCAAACCCCACACCAATTTTTTTAAAAATTAAAAAAAATTTTTTTTTTTTAAAATTTCTGAGAGTGAGTGAGCAGGGAAGGGTCAGAGAGAGAGGGAGACACAGAATCTGAAGCAGGCTCCAGGCTCTGAGCTGTCAGCACAGAGCCAGATGTAGTCTCGAACTCACTAACCGTGAGATCATGACCTCATCTGAAGTCAGACGCTTAACTGACTGAGCCACCCTGGCGCCCCTACCCCACACCAATTACATCAGAATTTCTGGGTCAAGATCCAGGCATCCATATTTTTTAAACGTCCCTACATTATTAAAATACACTGAGGACCAGCTTTTTAATGCAATAATTTTTCACCTAGTTTTCTAGAATCTTTTCCATTTTCTCCACTTCCTTCTGCCACCACTCCCAATTTTCATTCCTTTGCTGTCAGGTAGTATAGTCCTGTAGCCCTCTCATCGTGGTCGTGTCCACATAGGATGACAAAGCCAGTAACTTTGTTTGAAATTGTTTTTGTATCATATTAGCTCTATCAATTTGAGAGGAGAAACTATTATATCTTTTTTTTAAAAAAAGGTTCCATACGATCAAAGTATTTTGGCTTCATGTGTCATGCCCATAAAGCTGTAATTTTATTAACTTAAACCTTTCAGTGAAATACTTGTAAAGTACAGAAATATATATATATATAAGAAATACCTTCATTAAATTCCTACAAAGTTACTGAAAACCCAGCAATGAGTTTCTTGGGTTGAAAATGTAAAATTAGGTGTCTAGACACAAGAACTTTAACTCTTAAAACTTATGTAATATAGGCAAGGTTTGCTTTGTGTGTCCTTCTGATGGTTTTTCAATTTATTACAATCTGGGAAGCATTGTTTTCTGTCATGCACTTTTATCTTCAGATGACCAAGTATTTCAACCAACAAATGCAAAATTATGTAACACCTGAGAGGCAAACACACTGTATTCGGAAGGTTCAGAAAATTAGGTTCTATTACTGATTTTGGTATTAAATTGGTTGTGAAACTTTAAATAATTTCACTGATTTTTGCCTCAGTTTCTTAGAATGAAGTAGTAAGACTGTTTCCATGTTTTCACTCAAACAAATTTTATGATTGGGGCGCCTGGGTGGCTCAGTTGGTTAAGCATCTGACTCTTGATTTTAGCTCAGTTCATGAGCTCATGATTCATGAGTTTGAACCCTGCGTCAGGCTTGACGCTACTCAGAGCCTGCTTGGGATTCTCTCTCTCCCTCTCTTCTTGCCCCTCCTCTACTTTCTCTCTCAAAATAAACATTAAAAAAATTATTTTTTTACATTTATTTATTCTGAGAGACAGAGACAGAGCACAAGTGGGGGAGAACCAGAGAGAGAACGAGACACAGAATCCAAAGTAGGCTCCAGGCTCTGCGCTGTCAGCGTAGAGCCTGATGCAGGATTCGAGCTCACGAACCATGAGATCATGACCTGAGCTGAAGTCGGAGGCTTAACCAACTGAGCCACCCAGGTGCCCCCAAAATAAACATTTTTTAAAAATTGTATGATTAACTTCCACAGTGCATAAATTTTCATTCTTACTTTACAGCCAGTCATCCTTAAACTCATTTTAAAACTTAGAAGTCAAAGTTCATAAATCTCTTTTCTTCCCCTATATGTGTAATTCATGTTACACTAAACCTTGTTTCAAACTCTTTGATAACAGGATCTGTTTCTGAATTCTCATTTAGCCAGAACATCAGGTGTTTCATTTATATTTCATCAGTCACACATGTGGAGTTAAAGATAACCTATCTTCTATCAGTAACAGCAGACCACCTTTAAAAAATACTCAACACCCCCTTCTTGCAAACCCACATTGCACAACATGCAAACTAAGAAAGAGTGCACTTTTTAAAAATATTTGAGAGTGAGCGCAAACAGGGGAAGGGCAGAGAGTGGGACAGAGGATCCAAAGTGGGCTGTGCACTGTCCGCACAGAGCCTGACGCAGGGCTCAAACTCACAAACCTTAAGATCATGATTTGAGCCAAAGACAGACGCTTAACTGACTGAGCCACCCCAACACTCCCAAGAATGCACTTTTTAATAGTAATTTGGGTCAAAAAATTTTTCATCTTGCAGCTTGATCACAGTGAATCTAAATTCTTTTTAATGTTTATTTTTTTTTGAGAGGAACAGAGCGTTAGCAGGGGAGGGGCAGAGAGAGAGACAGAGACACAGAATGAAGCAAGCTCAAGGCTCTCTGTCAGCAGAGCCCGACACAGTGCTCTAACCCACGAACTGTGAGATCATGACCTGAGCCAAAGTCAATGCTTACCTGACTGAGCCACCCAGGCGCCTCTGAGCGCAGTGTATCTAATTGGCAGCTCAACATTTGTCCCATTTGTAGTCTTTACCTTTTTTTTTTTTAAAGTTTATTTTGAGAGAGAGCATCAACCAGGGAGAATCAGAGAGATGGAGAAGGGGAGGAGAGAAAGAGAGGGAAGGAGAATCCCAAGCAGGCTCCACACTACCAGTGTGAAGCCTGACTAAGGGTTTCAGCATACAAATCATGAGATCATGACCTGAGCTGAAACCAGGATTTGGGTGCTTAACTGACTGGGCCACCCAGGTGCCCCAAGTCTTTATTCTTTAAGACTTGTTTAAATAGTCTGTAGTTTGATATGCTTTTTTAATACTTGGTGTTTTCTTGGTAATTTGTGGGATGTATATTTTGAAGAATGTTAGAATTTTGCTCTAAAACGTATCAGTCTGTTTCAGGAGAGCATCAGCTGGGGGTTGAACATCTCAGCAATGCCCTTTTAGTGTGTGGACAACCACAGGAACTTCTGAAGGTTTTCCAGCACACACTCCCTCCTAAGGTATTTGAGATGCTGTTGCACAAAATTCCCCTTATTTGCCAGGTGAGTACGCACTTGTCTTTGCTAAATGAACCATGTTAGGCTTGATTATATAAAAATAGCAGTTTTTGTGTGGATAGCCCAGGGTTTTAAATGAGTAAAATCTCTGAATTTTTGGTTGCTTTTCTTGCCTTATGAGGAAACAAGCATATTCTTTCATGTTCTTTTAACTATAATGAATTGTTTATTTTGTTGAGTCTTCTAGAGGTTTCAACATTAAAGATAGCGTCAATATTTAGTCTTTGTACTTTCAAAGACACAATTAGTGACTGCAATGTCAAGAGGCCTGTAAAATAAATGGTATTGTTAGTTATATGATGTCATAGCTTCAAAACTAGATGTAATACAGAAAACCTTAGTTTATCAAAGCAGAATACTTCTGGCTTCAAATCCTATGACAAAAGAGAAATTACTTTGATAATGTAAACATATAGGCTAGTTATAATTAGTATTTTCTTAAGTAAAAGTTTAGATTGGTATCAAATGAAATCCATTCATAAGCCAGTTTATTAGTAGGTATTAGTCAACGTACATTTTCCAAACTGCTTGGTATACCTATGCATCAACTAGAATTTCCTGCAGATGTCTGGATTTGTTTTAGGATTCATTTAGCCCTAAGGCACTACTTTAACTTCAGTTCACTTTTTATTGCACTGATCACATGACATGGCTGAGAATACACTCTATATTGTTAGGCTCTCAGCTTTTGGACAAAACACAAAACACAGTCTTCAGTAGAGCGTAATAGTCAACTCTTAAACATTCTCAAGGTAATCTCAGATGGGATGTTTCCTGAAGATCTATGAAAATATGGTTAGGATAAGAATGTGTAGTGCCCATCCTGACACAAAAAGGGAGGCAAGAAAAGGATCGTGCATTGAAATGATGAGCAAGTAACTATTTTATGTATTTACCAGCAATTTGAGGCAGACATGAATGAACAGGAATACTTGGAGGATGATCGTGCTTGAAAAACACTTCAACGTATCCACAGTCCAGTCAGAATACTATGGTACCATATATAGTATAAACAACTGCTCAGTGATATTCCATTTATTTTACTTTTAGTAATAAAAAATTTTTTTCTATCTCATACATGATTGAACACATATTTTGCTTTAAAATTAACAGTCACAATTGAAGAAACAAAGGTTTATTTTTCTAATGAAGTTACCAAGCTGCTGAATCTTAAGGCCTCAACAAATGCTGCATCTTATTATTTTGATTGAATAAGACCTTCTATTTTGATTATTCCCAGTAAAAAGCAATTTTGTTTCTCCAGTTGTTTTCCATTTGCCAAACAGTGATGACAGGTTAACATGGTGGCTACTGCTCTCAGGGGACTCTGTCAGAGGAGTCCTCTTTCCGTCACAACAGCTGCTGGCAATGTTTGATCTAAAGTCCGGCCATCAGGACTTCTCTCTATCGTGGTTGGCCGAGGAGTCCTGCTTTGGCTGCCAGGGCTTCATTCTGCTGAATATGATATTCCTGAAATCTCATGGATATTCTCTGTGTCATTTTTAAATATTTCTGTAAGCAATGTTCTGTACAGGTGGTCTAGAAACAAAAAGACAGGATCCAAGAGGCAACACAGAAATATTAATTTTTCAACTGCATGCATTTTTACATAAACAACCAGTGGGTGGTTTGCTTTTCCTTGAAAATACAAGAACTAAATGGTATTGAGTAGCAAATGACTGTAGCTTCCAATTGTTAATAGTTTTATCCATTTACAAATATTAATATATACTGAATGCCTACAAGTTTGTAAGCACTAAAAACAATGATAATGTCCCTGCCTTTTCCATATCTTATTCTGATTGTTAAAACACAGGCCCCGTAGTTTGTCCCTTTTTAATGAGAAACTCCATTCCCAATATTCTTAAATTTCAACACTTCTAATAAGACTATTAGCTTAATATTATACTAAGTAAAATAGTAGCATTTTTCAAACGTTGTCATTTATTTAACAAGGACTTAACTGATTGCTAGTTATATGTTCTTGGCATGAATGTATGTCCCTTTCAGCCAGTATACAAATGTTTTGATGAGCATATTAGAAGTTAAGATTTCTGAGAGGATTAAGTTTTCAGAGTCCACCTATGCAGTATGAGCCACCTAACTTAAGCTCTGTTTTTTCCAAAATTAACCTGAGTTCTCAGGGTCAAGTTTCTCTAGCCAGGCCATCTTGACTGAATGCTAATTAGTAAGAATCTGTGCTATGGAACAACAATTTAGCAAGCCCCAAGCATCTTATCTAAAGAAACCAAAATCTGCCATGGTACAGTATGACTGTCATATTACATTTGGGATCATTAAACTCAATGCCATGGGTCTCAACTGCTTCAGTTGCTCTGAGCAGTGGGACATAAAAGGCAACCCAGATTCCTGTAATAACTGGAACAAGCGAAATGGTTAGGAGGATCTCATTTCTATTGTGTATGACAAGCTTAGAGAATTTTTAGAAAGCAGCACTTTTCATACCTCTTCAGGTTTTACTTCTCTTGTTGTAAAGTCTTTAACGCAGTCCAAGAAACAGGTTTCTGTAAGTTTATTGTAGGTTCCAAGAAATTCTTTAAACTATGAACAAATCAGAGCATTCTTTAATATTTGGCTTTAAAAAAAAAAGATGTTTTGAAACTTTAATTACTGATGTTTTGTATTTGGGCAAAATACCCTGTTATACTTGAAGTAAAAATTCTTTAAGTCAGGTGGGCATAGTATGACCTGTGTAGTATGCTCTACAAAATATCGACAGATTTTCTAGTTGAATATTTATTTTTTCCTGGATTATCTGTCAAATTATCTGGAAAAAAATGTTTCATATCATTTAAAGTACATTTTTGCAAATGTAATTTGAAGTTATTTTGTAATATCATTGACTGACATAGTTGCATTCAGAGGTGACTTAAATTTTTTGCAAAATTCTTTTTCATTAATTGTAATACCTTACCTGTTTTATCTGATCAGATTCTGGTATTTGTGCAGCCATATTCTTTTGCTATGTTTATTAGTCACCTGATTTGAAAATTAAGGAAAAGTTAGTATGTGAACAAATATTTTTGGCTAGCTGAAGAGTTTGGTAATTAAAACAAAAACAGTTTATGAAATGAAAGAATGCTTACCTGAAATTATTTTTATTATTTTATAAATTTCTAATGGAGTATGTAGTTATATCCATCCTCCTGCCCCCCATCTCCAAGGTCATTAATGGCAACAAGGAATGCTATAGTTTAGAATTAGATTTTTTTAATGCTGATGATGGGCTCTGTTCATCTAAATCTTCAGTTGTTGTTGTTGTTGTTGTTTTTAAATCTTCAGTTTTAAGACAGCTTGTTTTGCTACCTTGCAAGGTCACTTGCTAGAGCCTCATTCCTAGTAGTTTTAAGGGAAACCAAGAGATGTCTGGTATCTTCTGCAAGTACTTAAGTTTAACTATTCCCCTGGTTCCTAATGTAATTTGACCTAAAATAACAATGATCATTTACCACAGAGATGGTAAATACATAAATACAAAGATTCTATTAATTGTAATGAATAGTAATGAAAGATATTCATTTTTCTTTTCTTTTTTATAATAGTTTATTTATTTTTGATACAGAGACAGACAGAGCATGAGTGGGGGAGGGGCAGAGAGAGAGGGAGACACAGAATCTGAAACAGGCTCCAGGCTCTTAACTGTCAGCACAGAGCCTGATGCGGGGCTCAAACCCACGACCTGTGAGATCTGACCTGAGCTGAAGTCGGACGCTTAACCGACTTAGCCACCCAGGCACCCCCTGAAAGATACTCATTTTTCTAAAAAGACCTTAAAGGAAGTACAAGAGATACACATTCTGCAATTCAAAAAGTGTGATCACAGAGATTTATTAGAAACTTGTGAACCTGTGACACTTATGATCTAACTTGGGGGCAGCAGAGAAGTGAAGGTAAGTCATAAAAGCTTTTCTGAATTACTGGGATTTTCACATCACTAAATGGAGAGCCTAGGCTCAGTTAATCTAGATATAACAACATATCACATTATTTACTTAACTCTATCCTGGCTAGTTCTACTGTAGATGAACATTTCATATGAAAGATTTATTTAAAATAAAGCTTTTTAAAAGTAGAAATTAAACAGTATGAAAATGGAAGAATAAAGAAATACTAATCATGTACTCTGTAGACTAAAAGAACTTCTATGCATTATATTTAGCTTTGAGTTTCCTGATAGTGAATGCATTCCTGAAACTGAATGTGTTTATCATTCTTACTGACTTGTCACTTACTATCTAAAGTGGCTGTGAAAATTAATTAGTCCACATTCTCTCCTGTGGTTGTCCGTAAAGACCATGGGGGCAGTAATGAGGCACACTAGTTCCTCTAAGCCAGAGTGATACCAATGGAGGCCTACTAAAGAGCCCTAACCCCTACAGTTGCCCCAGCAGTAATGAGGAGCACACTACCCTACACACACCTTAAGTGACAGAGTGAGAAACCTTGACTTCTACTCCATACCTAGTACTAATGAGATGGCACTTGCCCCCATTTCTGCTAATGGGCCAGTGTCAAAAGGAGCCAGCTAGAAGAGAAGGTTTAAACAGTATCTGGAGCCTCAATATACAATATGCAAAATGTCCAGGTTACAATAAAAAAACACTCATCATACCAAGAACTAAAAAAAAAATCTCAAACTGAATGAAAAAAGATAGTTAATATGTATCTAACCCTGAGATGACAGACTAAGAATTATCTGACACAGATTTAAAACTATTATAAAAAATACGGGGCGCCTGGGTGGCTTAGTCGGTTAAGCGTCCGACTTTCGCTTAGGTCATGATCTCGCGGTTCGTGGGTTCGAGCCCCGCGTCGGGCTCTGTGCTGACTGCCAGCTCAGAGCCTGGAGCCTGTTTCAGAGTCTGTGACTCCTCTCTCTCTGACCCTCCCCTGCTCACGCTGTCTCTCTCTCCTAGAAATAAATAAAAATATTTTAAAAAATAAATAAATAAAACTATTATAAAAAATATATCAACGAACAATTATGAATATGCTTGAAACAAATAAGACATTAGAAGAACCCAATGAAAATTTCAAGAGGTGAAAAATAACCAAAATAAATTGAACAGATAGATTCAAGAAGCAAATGAATGCAAAGAGCATAAACACAAAAGAAGTCTACATCAAGATATATCACAGCTAAACCTCTAAAAACTAAAGACAAAAATTTTTGGAAGCAGCAAGTGAAAAAGTGACATTTTACGGACAGGAGAAAACAATTAGGATGACATCAGTCAACGTAGAAATCTGTATCTAGCAAAAATATGCTTCAAGAATGAAGGGGAAATCAAGACATTCTCAATTGAAAGAAACTAAACTTTGTTGCCAGCTGACCTACCCTAAAAGAAGGATTAAAGTTCTCAACAGAAAGGAAATGATAATAGGAGACTTGGAACATCAAGGAGGAGGGAAAAAACAGTAATAACAAATATGAGTAAGTACAATACACTTTCCTTCTCTCCTTGAGTTTCCTAAATTGTGTTTTTGACAGTTGAAGCAAAAATTGTAAAATTGTCTAATGTGGTTCTAAATGTATATTATAAATGGTGAAGGTAAAGGAAGGTAAAGTTTCTACACTTTACTGAAACTGGTATTGACACCATTAGACTGTGATAAGCTATGTATATATCATGTAGTACCTAGAGCAATCACTAAAAAAGATACACAGGGAGACACACTCAAAAACTATAAATAAATCAAAATGAAATTCCAAAATATACTCAAGTCATCCATAGAAGGGCAAGAAAAACAGAACAGAAAACAAAAAATAAAATAGCAAATTTAAGCCCTAATAAACAACTACATTAAATATAAGCAATAATTAAAAGAGATCGGTAGAGTGGATTAAAAAACATGACCAACTATATGTTATCAGAAACTTACTTCAAATATAGTGATTGAAAATAAAAAGGATGAAAAAAGATCTGTCAAGCAAATGATCAAAAGAAAATAGTGGATATGTTAATATCACACATAGTAGGTGTCAGAGCAAAGTAAATTACAAGACAAAAAGGGACACTAAGATTAATCTACCAAGAAAACATAGCAGTCCTACATGTGTATACACCAAACAAGGAAGTTGCAAAATATACAGAATGTAAACTAATGGAACTGAAAGGAAACCGATCTAGTGGGGACCTCAGCATCCCTCTTTCAACACTGAATAGAACTGGACAGAAATTTTACAAGGATATAGAAAAACAACACCATCAACCAACAAGGAATCAGTCTGCATTTATAGGATGGTTTACCCAACACCACAGAATACATATTTTTATCAAGTGCCCACAGAACACAGACCAGGGTAAACCATACATTCTGTTCCACAAAAGCTGCCTCAACGAATTTTAAAAGAATTGAAATCATATAGAATGTGTTCCTGACCCCAAATAATTAAACTAGAAATTAGTAACAAAAACCCTCCAAACATTTGAAATATATGGAGGGGGGGAAGGAGGGAATCCCAAACAGGCTGTGAGTTCAGAGCTGAATGCAGGGCTCAATCTCACGAACTGTGAGATCATGACCTGAGCCAAAATCAAGAGTCAGATGCTCAACTGACTGAGCCACAAGGTGCCCCTGGAAAATAAACTGCTTCTAAATAATACATGGGTCGAAGAAGAAGTCTCAGGGAAATTTTAAAAAAATTATTGAACTGAGTGAAACTCAAAACACAACACATCAGAATTTGTGGGACACAGCTAAATCAGCCACGAGGAAAACTGGCACCTAAACACATTCACTAGAGAGGAGTAAAGGTCTCAAATCAACAAACTAAACTTTTGCTTCAATCACCTAGAAAAAGAAAAGCAAAATAATGAAGAGAAGAAGTTAATGAAAACAAGTGCAACAGGTAAAAATCAATGAAACAGTAAGCTGGTTCTTTGAACAAAGATTAAAACAAACCTCTAGCAAGACTAATAAAAAAAAGAAATCACATTATCATTATAAGGAATGAAACTGGATATATTACCATAGACCCTGCAGACATCAAAACAGTAAAAGCACTACAGATAAACTCCATGTATAGAAATCTAACAACTTACTTAAGAATTTAGTATTATCCTGATACCAAAACCAAAGAGAGTACATAAAATTAGAGTAAAATATCCTCCTAAATACACATGAAACTCTGTGACAAAATAACAACAAATGTAATTCAGCAATATAGAAAAAGAATTATACACCTTGAATAAGTGGGTTTACTCTAGATATGCAAGGCTGCTTCAGAATTTGGAGAAAAATCACTAGATCTTATCAATTGATGCAGAAACAGCATTTGAAAAATTCAACACCCATTCATGATAAAAAACTTTGAAAAATAAGAAAAGAGAACTTCTTCAACTTCATAATGAGCATCTACAAAAAACTCTATAGTTAATGGTGAAAGACTATTTTCTCCTAAGAATGTAAGCAGGGCATGAGATCTACTCTTACTACTCTTAATATGCTGTTGGAAGTTCTACCCGGTGCAGTAAAGCAATCAAAGGAAATAAAACATACAAATGGTAAGGGAAGAAAGTAAAATTGTTTCTCTTCGCAGATGACTTTATTGTGAACATAGAAAATCCCGAGGGATCTGTAAAGACACTCTTAAAAATAGTTCAGCAAAGGCACAAAATACAAGATAAGTGCAAATATCAATTCTGTCCCTATATACTTGCAATGAATAAGCAGACAATAAAAAGTACAATACCATTAACAGTCACTCAAGAAAAAACTTAGCAGTGGGGTGACTGGGTGCCTTAGTTGGGTTAAGTGTCCAACTATGGCTCAGGTCATGATCTCCACTGTTTATGAGTTCTGAGCCCTGCGAGCCCCTCACTGCTGTCAGCACATCCTCTGAGGGATCTTCTGCTTCCTCTCTGCCCCTCCCCCACTCTTGTACTTGTGTACTTTCTTCTAGCTCTCAAAAAAATAAATAAAATTTTAAAAAACTTAAAAATTTAGGGGTAAATTGAACATAGCATGTATAGGGCTTGTATACTGAAAAATATAAAATGCTGATGAAAAAAACCAAAGACCTGAATAAATGGAGAGACATATTGTATTCATGGTTTGGAAGATTCAACATAGTATGAAAAAGGATGTCCATTTACTCAAACTTAATATACAGACTTAATGTAATTCCTGTCAGGGTCCCAGTGAGATTTCCTGTAAATACAAATTTATTTTAAAATTTACATTACCAAAGGGACTAAAATAGCTAAAACAAATTCAAAAAAAGAATAAAATGGGAAGAAGTCTGCATGATTCTAAGACAACTTACAGAGTTACCATAATCAGTGCAGTGTGGTACAGGTGGAGGAGTAGACACAGACCAATGGAACAGAACAGAGAACCCAGAATTAGTGTTACATAAATATGCCTAACTAATTTTTAGTAAAGGAACAAAAGCAATTAATTGAAGGATAGCCTTTTCAACAAATGGTACTAGAACAATTATAAATCCACAGGAAAAAACTTAGCCTCAAAATCTCATTTATATAGGAGTTACATAAAAATTAACTCAAGATGGATCAAAAACTTAATAAAACAAATTATTAAAATGTATAGTGACACCACCAAATACTGGTGAGTACATGGAAAAACTGGATCACTCAGATATTCCTAATGGTAATGTAAAATTGTAATGTCACTGCAGGACAGTTTGGAAGTATCTTGGAAAATTAAACATGCAACTACCATATGACCCAGCAATTGTATTCTTTGGCATTTATCACAGAAAAATGTAAACTTACATTCACACAAAAACCTGTACATGAATGTATATGGAAACCTTATTTGTAACAGTCAAGAACTGGAAACAACCCAGATGTTCTTCAGTAGGTGAATGATTAGACCGGTACACCAATGCCATAGATTATTACTCAGCAATAAGGAGTAAGTTTTTTCTTCAAAATTTTATTTAAATTCTAGTTAATATATACTGTAATACTGTTTTCAGTAGAATTCAGTGAATTCTAAATAATCATCACTTACATATAATACCCAGTACCCATCACAACAGGTGCCCTCCTTAATGTCCATTCCCCACTTGGCCGATCCTCCCACACAACACCTCTCCAGCAACCCTCAGTTTGTTCTCTACAGTTAAGAGTTTCCTAAGGTTTGTTTCCCTCTTTTTTTCCTCTCTTCCCTATGTTTATCTGGTTTCTTAAATTCCACATAAGTGAAATCATATGGCTTTTGTCTTTCTCTGACTTATTTCACTTAGCATAATTCACTCTAGGTCCATCCATGTCCTTGCAATTGGCAGGGTTTAAAAAAAAAAGGATGAATCTCTAGAGAATTATGCTGAGTGAAAAAAAGTTAATCCCAAAGTGTTACATACACATATATGCATATAACATTCATAAAATGACAAACTTACAGAAATAGACAATATATTAGTGGTTGCCAGGGGTTAAGGGGGAGATAGGGGTAGGAGGGAATTAAGTATTGCTATAAAAAGACGAAAAAAAAGAGGACTTCTGTAATGGAGATGTTCTGTATCTTGACCATATCATCAATATCCAGGTTGTGATATTATATGTGATATTCTGTAGTATGTTACCATTGTGGAAAAGTCGGTAAAGCGTGCAAGGAAACTCTGCATTTTCCCCTATGACTCCAAGTGAATCTACAATAATCTCAAAATTAAAAGTTTAATATAAAAAAAGAGGTTGTTTAGCTGTCTAATCTTTGCCAAAGAACAAGATGCAGTGTGCAGTGTAATGTTAGCAAACATTCAGAACTAGAGTTTTTTGGGCTTCTCACTCAGAAAACAGCTGAAAAGATCTAAGAACTGGTTAGATAACTTTTGTGAAAATAGGTGTTAAATGAAGCCACTGTTTTATGGGAACCTAAAAAAATATAAGGGCAATAAAACATGCATTACAGAGCTTGGTTTAGCAATAGGCCTCTAGCTGAAATGACAAAAGGACATCAATAAGACTGAGCCTTTTGAATTGTTAAACTGTATAGTATACTCACTGTACATCAAGACATTGGTGTTCCTACACACAAAAACAGAACCAGATGTTTTCCTTACTTATAAAAACCTTAGAAATTTTCATGTTTGCTGACTGTGATGTCAAAATTCAGTTCTTTTTCCTACTCCTAGCCTTTTATTTCTTCACGTTAAAATTCATATTAATCCCTTTTTAACTAGAGTTCAGAGAGGCAGAAGGTCTGAAATATTTAAATGTTACATTTCAGAGACTGGTAACACTGCTGATTATTGACAAATGATGGTTGTTACTGGGAAGCCTTTGACAACACATAGATGAAGAGTGCCCCAAATGTTCTTGGTATGAATTTTATTTAAAAATTTTCTCGGTATCGCTTTTTAAAATAGTCATTAACAGTATATGTATCCTCCTTTAAATAAAGTTCTATCATATTATGAGTAATCTGTTTCTTGAGAATTTGGAAAAGAAAAATAGTTCTACTACTCAATACCCCTATGTTAACATCTTGAGTTCCTTTTCTCTGGAATCATTCAATTATATATTTTATTTTTTCAAAATTCTTTTTTTTTTTTTTTTTTATATATATTTTTTATTTATTTCTAGGAGAAAGAGAGAGACAGCGTGAGCAGGGGAGGGTCAGAGAGAGAGGGAGTCACAGACTGAAACGGGCTCCAGGCTCTGAGCTGGCAGTCAGCACAGAGCCTGACGCGGGGCTCGAACCCACGAACCGCGAGATCAGTTTTCTCAAGTTCACCTAAAACTCCAAAGCTCTTCTCTGTAGTCACTGATCCATGTAATTATAGGTCTTTGTTCCTAGAAAATATTGGAGATAACTGAGTGACTGACTTTCACATGTACTTGCTAATTTGGGGTCTTCTAAGTCGTGGAGCATTCTGTTTTCCAGTGATTTAATCCTAAATTATACTGATTAACAAAGTCCAACAGCCACACAAACCACCTGATGTTGAAAACAGCAGAAATAATGAGGCTGCCTTTGATTTAGTCCTAGTTGTCAGCTATTACAAATGTTATTGTAGAGGCAGCTATCCAATCTGAGGTTACCTTATGGTTATATCCCTGAAACCTGGAGAAGGAAGGGATAAGAGTTCTAGAATCTCTGGCTTAGGTCTTGGGAATGATCACAGCACTAAGTTATTTTTGTGTCAAACAAAATATATATATAATAAAACCAGGGGACCAAAGAGTAAAGAGAGATTTTGTCAGTCAATTCAAACCTTTTCTGATGCATGAGTTTCCTTTTTGTTCTGGAAAATTAGTTGTCCAACCTTTGCTTGAATGTCTCCAATGAAGCCTGATTTCTTACCTGAAAAATGAGGGGATCACAATATGACTGCTGAGCTCCCTTCAAGCCATATTTGCTGAAATGTAAACTTCTGATGGCTAAATCATTTTCAATAAGTGAAATTAGTTTTCTTAATCTATTCTGAGGTTGTAATTCCTTGGCAGATGTGTTATTCTACATATTAAAAAGTACTTAACATCTTTATCTTCCCAGGTAGTGTATTTAGGTAACAAAGGACATACCATTCCCAGAAAAATTTGAATATTAAAAAGCAAACAAACAAAAAAACAACTAACTAGGATGTGACAGGGGAGATGCGATTTCCTTTTTGGAATCCTATGCAGATTTGTACCAGGTCTGGAGCCAAATTTCTAATTCTGTTCAAACTTAGTTTGCAATAAGTGATTCTTCTGATGTCCTTGGCCATTATCACAATAACTGACCCTGGTCTCTGCATGACTGGTACTGGGTAATTGGTAATCTTGTAATTCAAGTGAGGGTAATGATGGATGATACAACTACTGGGTGATAGGTATTTGGAGAACAGGATATAACCATCGTCTCTGAGTATCTCCACAGGTTACCTTTCATCAAAGGAAAATGGTCCCTTTATATTGGAAAGATCAGGCAGTCACCACCATAACCAGCAAAGACACATATCAACTATGTGGTATTCTTGTCAAAAATGTTTGATCTGATTCTGATCATGAGAGAAGAATTAGGAAAATCCACAATGTGAGACAATTTGTAAGACAGACTAGTCTTTAAAAAGTTAAAACCATAAAGAAAAGGAATAGAAGGCTGCTCTAGATCAAGTGACTGAAGAGTCATGACAACTAAGCCATTTGTGAACTTAAGACCCTAATTTAAAAAAATTGAGTTAAAAATAAAGTTAGTTTTGGGATAACTGGAGAAATCTGATTACGTTACCTTATTAGGTGTGACAATCTTCTTATGGTTTTGTAAGAGAATGAGCTTGCCCTGTGCTGACAGCAAAACCCAGAGAGCCTGAGGGGGTACTTGAACCCATAAACTGTAAGATGAGGATGGAGGCGGAAGTTGGAGGTTGGAGGCTTAACCCATAGAGCCACCCAGGCACCCCTGTAATATACTTGTCTTAAGGAGATACATGGTGAAGAAATCAGGGTTAAAGGTCATCATGTCTGAAACTTACTTACAAACAAGTCAGAAAAAAAAGTATCTATTTATATCGTTATGTATGGAAATAGGACAGTGGGAAGCTGGGAGCAAATTAAGATGTTAACAAAACAAAAGAAATGAAAGAAAGAAAACAATCTTGTGAGCCACGTTTTTTGTTTCAGGGCTATCAGTGTCTTTGATAGGGCAGATGTCTAAATTGATTTGAACTAACCTGTCTGATCAACCTAAGACAGGACTCTGCCACATTGCAGCAGGCATAGGAAGTTATGTCCAAATAACTGGCAATCCTAACTCAACTTATTATTAATCAGAGCAAAAATTACTTTTGAAAGATTACTGCTTTTGGGTTTAAAGCACGCTTCCAGGCCTGAAGGATAAGCCCCTGAGCACCAGACTAGATGGGGGCAAGACTACTTGGTTTTCAGGACTGATATGAAAGGGCCTGTAATCAAATCATTTATACAAGTCATTTTAATAAGTTTCTGTGCCTATGGCCATGCCTTGGAGACTACAGGGGAAAGGTCATCTTTTCTGTAACTAAGCTTCGCCTAGAAAATAAGGGAGTTAAATCATCTTCAAAGTCTCTGACATTGTCAATCTTAATTCACCTACATTATAAAACAAATCGTGAACAAACAGGTACCTAAGAGCTCACTGATGAAGAAATGTAACTGAAATAAGAAATAATGATTAATTACAGAAACTTATTAAGAATAATTAAAAAGTTCTCCAAAACCGAACCCTTAAGGTCCCTTTTAATTCTAGGGATTTTTCTAAAAATTTGTTTTGAGAGAGAGTGGGAGAAAGAGAGCAAGCTGGGGAGGGGCAGATTGAGGGAAAGAGAGAACCCCAGGCAGGCTGCGGGCTGTCAACGCAGAGCCCAATGTGGGGATCCAACCCACAAACTGTGAGATCATGACCTGAGCTGAAACCAAGAGTCACAGGCTTAACTGACTGAGCCACCCAGGCGCTCCATAATTCTAGGGAGTTTTCTATTAGCTGAGATGCAAAATAAAGAAACACTGCTATTTAGCTTTTACAGCAGATTGCACTTTGTGCTTTGATTAATCTCTTTTTTAAAACCTTTAATAAAGCCTAAACGGAAACGTCTAAATTTTAAGTTCTCAAAAATTAGAAAATCAGATAAGGGGTGTCTGGCCGTGGTACTGTCTACAGGAGATTTTTCAGTTGAGGGTCTCTTGCCTGTCAGCTCAAGGTCACCGCGTGAATGCTTTACAATCTAACTCACTGTTCCAAAACAAGGCACTGACTCCCCAAACCCGGGCTGGGGGTGGATCAGGGCCTCAAATCCGACCCTCACCCCAGTGGCACGGGAAGCTCCCCAGGATCCTGCTCTGGGGACGCAGTCTCCGCAACCCCCCCCAACCCACCCCTCCCTACAGTCCTATGTACACGCGGCGGCCTCCTCCAGAGACCCCCTCCACCTTTCCGGAGCGCAGTCTGCCGCCACCCGGCCTGGGAACCTGGGATTCTAAGGGCAGAGAAAAGAGATCATACTTAAGCACAGGCTCTCGCATCCGACACCAGTGCGAGGCTGGGGGGCTGCGCTGCCAGTCCAGTCTAGGGGCGGAGGGTCTGGGTCAGGGCGGGCGCCGCAGTCGCTGGATGGAAGAGAACACGTGGGAGAGGCGATGTCAAATAGCCCTTAGACTTTTCGACGCGGATTCGTTATAACGCAGGAACTCTAGAGGAAAAGTCGCTATCCTCAGTAAATTCAAAATTCCTCTGATGATTAAGTTTTGCAGTTGTATGCGTACTCTGCTCTTTTTTCCTGACTTCAGGCCAACAATAATTCGAATCTGTCGAGAGGTTTTGTAAAACTAATTTACTTAATCCCGCGTCCCTAACGGTCTCCAGGAGCTACACTGTAAACAGTCCCCAATCAACAGGAGTGGTATTTTCGATTAGGTCGGGACCTATGCGGGCCTTCGATGAGAATTTCGAGTTTTACTCAACGTTTAAGTCTCGTGGGGCAATGTACTGTCTTAAAAGAAACAAAAAACCAAAAACGACCAAATTCACACGTTCTTAAGCCTTTTACACTGGGAGTTTGTTTCCACCCGGAGACGGATGGAAGAACACCTGAAAGCTTTCAGCTTTTTCGTTGGTCGTTTTGGATGATTATCTTGACGCGCATGCGTGTTGAGTCTCGGGGAGGGGCCGGCTTAAAGGGAAATGGGTGTTGACTCGCGGGCAACTGAATTTGTCCGATTATACCTGTGACTGCGCGGTTGCCGAGGGTTCGGCTGACGCGGAGGGGTGGTTTTAGGTGTCCGATGGGTGCATCTGGAGGGGTGTGTAAGACTCTTTGGCGGAAGAAAGCTAGTAAGCTTCTTATATGGGTGATTTTTAAAAAACATTTCAGTTTTACTTGCTTAACTCTCACTTCTCAACACATTTTAACTCTTATCTGTTTGGTTTTTCACTGCCGGTTCTAGATTTGGGGAGTGCTCTGTGTTATGGTTATTGTTGCTCACGCGGCCTTTCTCTTGACATCCCTGCTCTCGGCTTTACTGGAGTGTGCATTAATGGACTGAGTGGGATTAATGGGTAAATATGATCTTGTCCTCTCGAATCCTGGACTAAATACCAAATTGAAATATCTAGCTTTTTGGATAGTCTGTTTAGACATTGTTTTATTTCAAGGTTGATGACTGCGTGCTTTAAAATCATTTGAAATTCACATTTTTGTTTATCATACTCCTCCCTCATTCCTTCTCCCCAAAGTCCTCAAAGCGGTGAAAATTTTGTTCTGAAGTTTTACGGACCTAGAAGAAATTCTTCTATTCAGAACTGTGGGACTAGTTTTGTTACCAAAATATGAAAGGCTCTGAGTTTAGCCCGGAAAAGAAAAAAAGGGCTAAAATACCAGCGAAGAGACTTCGTGAGGTAGTTTCTCCAAATCAGGGAGATTATTTGGCTTTGCTGAAAGATGAGTTGCCCTGTGTTCCTCCTGCGTTGTCTGCAAATAAACGTCTTCCAGTTAGAACCGAGGCTAGCTCGAATGGAACATTATGTGGTATGTGATTCCGAATAGTTCTCACTTTTGTAAATCTTTAGTCTTTATTTTCATTTCGGGTTTTTGTTTTTGTTTTTTTTTTTTGCGTTTCAGAATTTAGAGGATTTTTAGTGTGTAAATTCTCAAACATAAGATGATAACGTCTCGTTTGTATAGATGTTTGAAAGCTGACCCCTTTCCCTGGGGAAATGGCTAACACAGCCAGTCTAAGGGATGTTATAATATCGATAGGTGGAATGAATGAAACATTTTCCATTGTGTTTTTTCTTTCTGTGGTTTTCGCACATTGTTCTTGTTAACATCTGTGGTGGATACACTTAACTCTTATGATGTGTTTATTGTTCATTGATAGGGCTTTTTACCAAATGCTCTACCTTCTGTTTGGATAGTGTTATTCAGTTTGGCATGTATAACATGCAGAAGGGTAACTTCTGCCTTTTGATGGCTTCCGTATTTCAATTCACTTGACCTGTCTGGAGTTCAGTGAAAATGAAGAAGACCTATGCTTTGTCCATTTCATTGATAATCGTAAGGATCAAATTAATGAATATATGTGCAAAACCAAAAAAAAAAAAATGCTGCTTTGTGGGGGGAGGGTATGACTTAATAAAGGCTTGCTTTTATGTCATGTACATATTTTATTCCTGTCTAATGATTCTATCCATACTTTGTCCAGATCCAACAGTGAAATGATATATTTTAAAACATATTTATCTCACTTGATTGTCAGTACTCTTATTTTCCAAAATATCAACTGTAAAACTTAAATCAGGATCTATTTTAATTACTAGTTAAGTTTTTTTGCATGAAAAGTGTACATCTTGCAGTGTAGGTTTTGCTTTAACATGGAGTTGATAGTTCTTGAATCATGCCTTTACAGTTTTTAAAAGAAGAGGTTCAGATTTTAAAATCACTCAAATCGATTCCTTCGTTTTGTTAGGTTCATCAGACTTGACTTCTGCTAGAAATTTTCAGCAGCCTCCATTAGAAAATTCTACTGTGTCAGAAAGAGTAAGCAAAAGAATTTGTCATTCCACTTATGTTAAACTTTTCAGGAATGTTAAGTAATGCATTCTTAAATTATGTTTGATTAGTAACAGGCCTTAATTTTGCTTAAATTTCACTTACAAAGGGAAATGGTTTACATACTACAGTTGTGATTTGAATAGTATTGAGACATTAAACAAAAACTTTTCCATTAAATTAAAATAAAAAATACTCATTCTAAGATGTTGAACATTGAGAGAAATACTGTAATCAAAAAGAAACTCTGCTCTGATCTAAGGAAAAAGTATTCTAGACCAGAGACTTAACTTACTATTCGGTAAAGGTAAAGAAACAGTAACAACATCATTTTTAAAAAGTGAGATATCATTACATATCATTCAAACTATTGTGAGGTCTTCTGTGTGGTTTTTTTGAGGGGGTCTTTAAAAAATAATAACATGAAATTCTCATCTTGACCTTTATAATATTGAAAATATTTGATGATAAATATATTTTGCTCATGCAATCTAATTAGATTTTGATCACTAATCATAATGTTGTCTGTAGATTGTCCGTTAAGCAAGCCTTTAAAGAAGAAAGTTTCACAGTATAATATTTTGAAAACTGAAGTTCATTCCTGGAAGGAATGAGATTAAAACTGTTTACTTATCAACTTTGTAAAACATTCACAGTAAAAAAAAAGTATAACTATGTGCTGTACTTGGTCCCTGAGTAAATGCCTAGCCTTTGGCTTGGTGTTCTTTGTTTCTTTTTTGAGTAGACCTTATTTAATGATTAATGGTCTTTGAATTCCATTATCTAAAAATTTCCCAGATGCATCGATGCGTTATTATTATATAATTGGAAATAAATCAGTGATCTTTGGAAGATCATCAGGATTCCATTAGATTTAATATGGACTCAAAGCTTGTTTTGTATAGAATGCTTAAGGTAAAATATGATTGCAGAGCAAATCCTGTTCATTATCATTTTTGTCTTGAGTACAAACTGCAGTTTGCCTTTGTATCATATTTTTGTTTCATTAATTGAGTGCTAAGATTACAATGTGGATTGACTTGATCATGCTATGGTAGTGAGGAAACTAAAGGAGTTTGTGGCTGATATGCGCATATTTATAAGCTTATTCATTATCTGCTTTTATTCATATATATTTCTCTACACTACCCAAAGTAGTGGGAGTGAGAAAGTGAGATGTTCCTTTTCCTGTTTGGGCCAGTCCTTACACATGAGTAGAAAGAAAACAAAAACTTTAAAATTCATTGTAGAAAATACAAAGAGAAAAAGGAAAGAAGAAATTCTGTAGCTGAAGTCAACAACTGTTGCCTTCATATGTTTTATAACATATCACCATATTGTTTTATCATTAAGTAATATTAAGGATATTTTTCAATGCCATTGATTTTTTCCCCTAGAATCTTTTAATGGGTTCGTAGAATTTCACTGTCTATATGTACCATAATTTATTTGTTCATGTTCCTGTCATTTGACATTAAGTTTTTCCCCCCAATTTTTGATAATATAAACAACCATGTGATTTACATTCTGGTATATATTTCAGGTCATTTCATTAGGATTAATTTCTGGATGTAAAATTATTAACTCAAAGGATATGCACACTTCTTGAAATATTTCTAAATTGCCTCTAAAAAGTCTGTATCAATATACATTATTCAGCAAGATTATGAGCAGAATTAGAAGTAGTATTTTCCCCCAGCTTTGCCAATACAGGGCATTAAAAGTAGACAAAAAAGTTGCCATTTTGATAGATAAAAGAAGCATTCTTTTGTTATTACTGAAGGAGAAATTTTTTCATATATATTGCCTTCTTTATTCTTTTGTGATTTACACATTTATATGCTATGCCTCTTACTAATTTGTAGGAAGTCTTTATGTCAATTTCCCAGATACTGTATTCTGTTGTATTGTTACCCTCATTGACTATATTTTTAATGTTTTATTTATTTTAGAGCATGAGCAGGGGAGGGGCAGAGAGAGGGGGATGGACAGAGGATTCAAAACAGGCTCTGCACTAATAGCAGTGAGCCTGCTGTTGGGCTCCAACTCACGAACTATGAGGTGTGAGATCATGACCCAAGCCAAAGTAGGATGCTCAACTAACTGAGCCACCCAGGCTCCCCTCATTGACTATTTCTTAGGAACTTAACACCTCTTGTCAGGGGTTCACTTTCTTTTACTGATTTTCTCTTTATCCTTTTCTGCTTTAGCAGGGGAAAAAAAGAGATGTGTCTAAGGAAGGTGAGGAACAATGTTGCATAAACCGAGTACTCAAAAAGTCGTGCTGTCTTAGCACTGAATAGAATCTTAAATATGAAGACTAAGGTTACACATGTGAACAGAAAGCTATTTGCCAGTAGAGAAGCCTTCCGAGACCACATTATGAGCTCAGTGATAAAGAAGGCTGTGATTAATTTGTGATGTTGTTTTATGTGTTGGCCATCCTTATGTAGGCCATTTGACTCACATTTTTGCATTCAGCTGTACCAACTGAATTGTTACATGACTCTGTCTGCTAGAAGTGGCAAATGGAGATTTGAGTCTGAATTTCAAGGCCACAGTTGCTTGCTTGTTCATTTACTCGCTCATTCAACTAATAACCTTGAGTATCTTCAAGTACCTTTCATTTCTTCCTTTCATATCCCAAAGGATTTTGCTAAAGATGTTGCAATGCAGGGGTTGCCTTTGGATAAACTGGAAGAGAACAACAGACAGGAAGGTAAAAGGACAGATTTGCTTGTAATTATTTATTTTTGCTGTGGTAAATTAACAAAACAGAATCTGTCTCTCTCATGTTTTAAGTGTACAGTTCTGTGACATTAGATACATTCACATTATGCAGTTATCACCACCATCCATTTGCAGAACTTTTTCATCTTACCTGGTTGAAATTCTGTATGCATTAAACTCTCCATTTTTCCCAGTTCTAGTTTTATGATTGACTTATTTCACTTAGCGTGTCTTCATGGCTCATTTATGTTGCGTGTGTCAGGAGTTTCTTTTTCTTTTTTTTTTTTTATTTTTGAGAGAGAGAGACAAGAGTGTGATTGGGCGAGGTGTAGAGAGAGGGAGAATCCAAAGCAGGCTCCAGGCTCTGAGCTGTCAGCATAGAGCCTGATGCGGGGATCGAACCCATGAGCTGTGAGATCATGACCTGAGCCAAAGTTGGATGCCCAACCAACTGAGCCACCTAGGTGCCCCAGAAGTTTCTATGTAAGGATAGGATTTTAGGTTTTTAGATTTTAAGACATTCATTGATTTTTTTTTTAAAGACACTTATTAAACAAACAATTTTTTCTTATTGTTTTGGTTATTCATTTAAATTAGTTTTTCTTTCCAAATTAGGCTAGTAATGGAATCATTAAAATCCAGAAAAAGGTTTGCAGTGGTAACGGTAAATTTTGGATTTAATACTAACCTATTGCGTAAATTTGGGATTAAATACTTAAAAAAAATTTAGAAATTCTGAATTCAAGTTTTGAATAGTCTGGTAAGATAATAGATTAAGAAATTAAAAATATGCCTTGAAGAAATTTATTTAGTGAATTTTTAATGTAGATTTATTTTTGTCTTAGCAGTTTTCTCTTTTGAATTCAAGAAAATGGCTCCAATTTGGCCTTAGGTGTTTTTATTACATTTTTCCCCCTAGGGTCTGGGTTATGACTATTTATTTATTTATTTTTTTAATGTTTATTTTTAAGAGAAAGATACAGAATGTGAGCAGGGGAGGGACAGAGAGAGAGGGAGACACAGAATCTGAAGCAGGCTCCAGGCGCTGAGCTGTCAACACCAAGCCCAATGTAGGGCTCAAACCCATAAACCATGAGATCATGACCTGAGCCAAAGTTGGGCACTTAACTGACTGAGCCACCCTGGTGCCCCAGATTATGGCTATTATTAGTCAGTCATTTAATTTGTCACATTTTTTTAAATTAAGAAATCTTATTGCTGAATTCCTAAACATTCTTAAGAAGCTGTTTTTGGTATCTGTATTAAAATTTAACACATTTTTAGGAAACTGAAGTATATTTTGTGTCTCAATTTTGCAGCAAATGACATCTTTATTTCTCGGTACACCATGGGACAGAAGGATGCATTAAGAGCAGTTTTAAAGCAAAAGTAAGTTTCATTTTCAAAAAATAGGTGGGCCATTTCTTATGTTTTTATATGGTTCTGGAAGATTAGTTTCATTTTACAATGGGTGAAATACGTATAAAGCATTTTTTATGATGCTGGACACATAAAACACTCAATAGCTGTTAGCAGTTATTATTATAGAAGTGGTACTGTTCCAAGGACTTTATGTGAATTAACTCCATACTCACAAAATCCAATGAAGTGTATTCCATCACATCCCAATTTTATAGAATCCCCATGTTATAGATGAGGAAACTGAGGCACACAGAGACTGATTTTTCCCCAGATCATTAGCAAGTATTCATTGGGCTAGGATTCAGACCCAGGCAGTCTGGCTCTGGAGTTTGCTTTCTTGATCACTTCACTATACTACTTGTAGCAATGGTCAAGTCTTTCTGAATACGTAATACGTATTATTTACTGTCCAAGGACATTTAGACTTTTCCTTGTCAAGATTTAAGAAAGGGTCAAGGTTAGCATCTGGAAGGAGTGAAGGGAGACCATGGCTACTACTCCATCTAAATGTTCCCTCCCAACTTTATCTTAAATACCTATGAAATACAAAACCAGCCCTGACAACAGCACCATGATAAATATAAGCCTCTACTACTCTGGATGCCTCTAGTAATAAAATGCCTTT